>QBDW01011030.1:0-59645 GCA_003261595.1 Maconellicoccus hirsutus | reverse complement strand
AATAAGTGAATTTTCGTAATTAAACCACATTTAATTTGACAAACGTATGCTGCCATCTTGTGAGTACAGTTAATTCAGATTTCGATTTGAATTTCATTTATTTTGGGTTCCAGAGAGCCGATTGAGGTGAGTGAGGTGTCGAATATTAGGTTATCGGACCTGAGGAATCTATTGCGACCATCGGCTTCCCTCTATCTGGTACTGTGTGTTCAGTCGAATTTCGATCTCGAAATTTTCTCAGCGATGGTATGTTTTTGATGCGATATTCGTGATCAGCGACGTCGATTTAGTAATATGAGATATATTTCGCGAAAATCCGCCGGTTAGAACAGTCGTAATGAAGTAATTACGTTAATTAAGTATATCTCTGCCTACGCGCCCTCAGTTATGCAACCCTTCTAACACATGTCAAAAAGAAATTACTTCATTACGGCCGTTCTACCTGGCGGATTTTCACGAAATATGTCTCATATTACTAAATCGACGTCGCTGATCACGAATATCGCATCAAAAACATACCATCGCTGAGAAAATCTCGAGACCGAAATTCGACTGAACACACAGTACCAGATAGAGGGAAACTGATGGTCGCAATAGATTCCTCAGGTCCGATAACCTAATATTCGACACCTCACTCACCTCAATCGGCTCTCTGGAACCTAAAATAATTAAAATTCAAATCTAAATCTGAATGTACTCCGCTTACAAGATGGCGGCACATGTTTCTTAGATTAAAAGCTAACAAATTGCAAAAATTCAATTATTTTGAGCCCCAAAGGACGTATTGAGGCGTGTGAGGGGTCCATTTCTAGGTTATCGGACCTGAGGAATCTGTTGCAATAATCAGTTTCGCTCTATCTCTTACGGTGTGTTCGATCGAATTTCGATCTCGAAATTTTCTCAGCAATGGTATGTTTTTGATGTCATATTCGTAATCAGCGACCTCGATATAGTCATATTGGACACTTTTCGTATAGATGTAGCTTCAATCAGCAGGGGAAACAACGAAAAACAATTTTCGAAAATATGTATCGTATTTGCCCCTTCATTTTGCCATGATAGGCAACCTATCCAACACCTGTTTTTCAACGCAAAACGTTCCAAAAACACCAGTTTTACTAGGAGAATAGAAGATATTAGAAGGTCTCTAACTCCTAATACTTGGTCATGCTACGTAGTTCGATGTAATTCCGGTAGATGGCGTTACCAATATTAAAGTTTGTTGTTTCCATTTTGCGTTTAAAACGACCAGTTTTATTAGGAGAATATAAGATATTAGGAGGTCTTTTACTCGGATACCGCATCACGCTACGGCGCGGATTTTCTGTTGAGTACGTGCGCTTATGTACGCAACCTATTCGACGCTGGTAAAATCGTAATCAATTGATTACCGCCGGATTTTCGCGAAAAATGTTTTATTTTACCAAGTCGAGGTTCCTGATTTCGAATACAACCTACATTTTGAGAAATTATTTCTTTTTTGCGCAATACCGCGTAATTTTAATCAAAAGTACCTACCGATTTTCGGGGAATTTACTTTTTTTTGACAAAAGCGATGCGACATTACATCCGTAATTTTTCTATTATTTTTGCATATCTTGAAATAATACAATTGCAGTGATTAGCAGTTTCATTATACTCGTCTTCAAGAACGTACCAATTTCATCGGCTGTAAATGCTGCAAACGTGTATTGAATCATCTACGGGAAAATACTACGTATTCTCTGAACTTTTTTTGTTTTTAATTTCGTAAAAATTATATTCTTCGTTATAAATAAAACTGCCACAATTCTCGTCATCGCTTGAAATTTTCCAAACAGCGTTAATTCGATGCAAAACCAAATACATAATTTCAACATTCACGATGCATCTCGAGGTCAATTTCTACACAATTTCCAAGTACAACCACACTATCGAATTAAACATCAATTTCCAACAAATTTTAAATCTCCGCAGTGCACTCGGCAATACATCGCCAATTACAACTTAGCAAAAACTTCCTAAAGCTTCGTCTCTGCTTCGCGACACAACCCAAACTTCATTCGTGCCGTGAAATCCTTGAAAAATCGCCGTATAATTTGGGAGGAGCTAAGGGGTCACGCAACTACACCTACACGACAGAAAAACCATACAAAGCAACTAAAAATGTGTCATCTACGGCTCTACGCGCAAAGCTACACGACATATAGGCATAAAAAAAAAATAATAAAAAACAAAATGAAAATATATACAAGCAAAAAAATTATATATTTACGTAACAAAAGAAACTATCATATAAATAAGATATCCTACAACGATAATGTTTACAATTTGATTCTTAAAAGTAAAATATAAAAAATACAATACACTATACAATTATTGGCCGATTTTACGTATTTATCCCCAAAAAAAATTAGCGAATTATCAACCGGTGGGTATATTTAATGAACACTCAGTTATTAACACCGTGTTTACCATATATTAACCGTAGAATATATGTAAACAGATGGATCGAGTTGAAATTTAAATCATTTAAAGTTAACTCGATCTTTTTTATTTTTTACAACAAAAAAATCTGTCAATCGGTGTAATAAATAATTATTGTCTTTAATTTTAAAAAAAAAGAAAAAAAATTGGTCTTTTATATATTTAGAAAAAAAAAACGCCATAAAACAACACGAAGCTCTACAAAAGATACCCATTTCTGTTTAAAATAAATAAAAAAAGAACGGTACCTTTTGTTTGTGGTAAACATGTAAATAATATCCCACTCGGTGGAAAGAACAAAAAAATTTGTAACTTTATACTAAAGAGCTTAGATAACTTTACCGAAATATTATACTTTTTTATATACGTTACCTAAAAGGGAAACTTGGAAATGTTTTTCAAATTATGCCATTATTTTATTTCTTTGGTAATTCGACGAGAATAAAAATATAAAATAGACTATTTAACAAGAAAAAAACTAGTCACGAGAAAATAAGGAATACTTTCCGAAAGCATTTTACTTTTACGAGTTTATAAAACGAAATGTACTTTTATTTTACAGATTGAAAATTACTTCTCATAAAACCGACGTGAAAATTCGCTTAAAATTGTTTCGATATTAAAAAAGTTTTCTAAATGAAGTAAAAATCAAGATTCTAATTTAAACGAGAAACTCGACGAATATAATCGAAAATATCGATATGAAAAAACTAATTAAAAATTTCAATTTAATTACTTTCAAAAAAAAGTTGAAATTTCCACGTAATTACACGAAATACGCGAAATGAAACGTAATCGGGTAAAATTGGTAACACTGATTTTCAAAAAAAAATCCTCAAAATGTAAATACATTGATGGCTGCTTTTTGTGTATTTTTTTACAATTACGAAGCAAAATCAATGCTACCAATCTACATAAAGTGAAAATTTAACGCTTAAAAAATTACAAAAAAATCGTACAATTACGATAAATCGTGAAAATATTTCGACAAAAATTCCAATTAATTCTCGCGACTTCAATATTGGTCATTTTGCGGTACCCAAAGTGACGTCGAAAATCACAGTTCATGAAAAAATTCAATACTCACGTTAAAAGCGATTAAAAAATACGAAAAATTATTGTCAAACGTCCAACGATCGAATCGGTCATTTAAAATAAATCGAATATTTATAAACGTTTAACTTAGAAAAAAAAAAAACTAAAAATACAACGCGAAATCGGTGTTTAAAAATTATGGCCATCTCGTGACGATTTACACACAAAGAAAAAAAATTGGTCGCAACCGTAGAATACGACCGATAAATGCAAATAACAAAATTAAACTAAATTTTCTCTAAACCTCGCACACGACAATATCGACCAATCGAATACGATTTATTCCTGCCGGGGGTGACAACCTCGTGTACGCAAAATACTCATAAATTATCAAATCTACGTGAATCGGATTTTACATTTTCGTCGCTACGTATGTTGTTCAGCAAATAAAAAAAAAGTCAAATAAAAACGCGAAATAAAAATGAAAAAATAATAAAAAATACGTGTAAAAACATAGCCGTGAGTAATACGTAAAATTTGGGCACGTTCAATGCTAATTCGGCTAAGCTAACAAATACTCACCGTTTATTTGATTATTAAAGGTCTGATTTTCGTTACATTTTTGTGTATTGTTAGCGGAATAATTTAAATATAATTCGTCGGTGGGTTCTTTTTCGAATTTTATCGTTTTACTTTTCTCGTCTGCGGTGGCGGCCGATGGCGTTTCTGGTACGCTTAAAGGGCGACTTCCGACGAACGAGCTTTCCAGCCAGCATAATCTACCTGTGCTGCCTCTGGGAGATGTTGACCTGCGAGCAAAACCATAAAATTAGGTATTTTTTACGATAAATTAAAATATCTCGTACGTCGATGTTTTAACGTATCTAATTGATGAAAAACGTTTTTCTCAATAATTAACTAGAAATTTCGCAAAATTTTTTAAAAAATAATAAAAACAACCCTGCTAGATTTTTACTTTTTTTTGCAAATTTTTGTAAATTTATAATATTAAAGAAATAGTTTTTTTTATTAATTTTCATCTATCTCAAGAGTCAAAAATTGCAAACTTCTGAAAAAAATTTATTCGAATTATTTCTAAAAAATTATTTGATATTTCATTAATTTTTCATCCAGTTTTGAGTAAAAAAAAAAACTATGAAAATTAAAATGTTATGATACTATTAAAATTCAGCTTTTTAAATAATAAAAGCAACCCTGCTAAATTTTTACTTTTTTTTGTCAATTTTTTTAAATTTAATTTTCGTCTTAAAATGTGGCATTTATTTAGCTATTTTTTTTTCGATAAAATTATTAATAAATTAAAGTAGACTCGATCTATATTATTTTTTATTTAGAGTCAAAATTTTACTGATTTTAAATTTCCTGCAACAAACAGCAACATTTTTAATTTAAAAAAAAAAATGATTTTTTCATTAATTTTCATCTGACTACCTCAAGAGTTGAAAATTGCAAACTTCTGGAAAAAATTTATTCGAATTATTTAAAAAAAATTATTTGCTATTTCATTAATTTTTCATCCAGTTTTATATTCAAAAATAACTACGAAAATTAAATTGTTATGATACTATTAATAACCTTGCCAGATTTTTACTTTTTTTTTTTGTAAATTTTTTTAAATTTAATTTTCGTCTTAAAATGTGGTATTTATTTAGCTATTTTTTTTTTCAAAAAACTATTAATAAATTAAAGTAGATTCGATCTATATTATTTTTTATTTCGAGTAAAAATTTTACTGATTTTAAATTTCCTGCAACAAACTTCAACATTTTTAAATTTTCTTTAAAAAAAAAAAAATTTTTATTAATTTTGATCCGACTATCTCAAGAGTTGAAAATTGCAAACTTCTGGAAAAAATTTATTCGAATTATTTAAAAAAAATTATTTGCTATTTCATTAATTTTTCATCCAGTTTTATATACAAAACTAACTACTAAAATTAAATTGTTATGATAATATTAAAATTTGGCTTTTTAAATTTATTGAATTAATTGACGAAATTATTTAAAAAATAGTAAAGAAAAAACGCTAAAAAAATTACAAAAAAACGAAAGTCAAAGACCGTGACTAAAAAGTGGATATAAAAGTCAATAACAAAAATTACGGGGGAAAATTGTGGAGGTGGGGGGGGGGGGAAATTTCATGAAAAAATAACGGCAAAAAGAAGATCAAAGTAGATATGAATTAACCGAAACATTAAAAAAAAAATTTTTAAATTACATAAATAACCAAAAAAATAACATAAAAATGCTGCAATAAAAAAACTAAAATTTGAATTGAAAAAATCACTCTTTATAAAAATATCAACAGAACTATCAGTTAACAAATTTATCCAAGTTCCATGCCCTTTTTAAAGGTCTTGCGCCAGGATTTCAGGAGAAGAGGATCGGAGGAGGATCGTATTTCTGATATTTCTGCACAATAACGACGTTTAGATTTTCGGTGATTTAACAAAATTATCAATTTTACAATAAAATTTGTAATTTTCATCATTTTAAAGAGATTTTCATTCGTGATTCGTTGAAAGCATAACTACGAAAATAAGTCGCGAGGAGGGAGGTGGGTGTCCATTGATTTTCCCATTGAAAATCGGCAACGATGACGTCATCAATTTACGATAAAATCGTATCTGGTGCCTCGATGCCATTTTTTTCATGGTAAAAAACGACATAGCATAAAAAAATCTCCCGGAATCCAGCTGGAATTTTTGCGAAATGCAGCTAATTTGACTACGGCAGTGGAAAATAAACAAAAATGCGAATTTCAAGCTACCCAACTTCACGTGGACAATTTTGGAGCATTTTTAAAATGCCTGAGAAAATGGAAATTTCGCTGGAGACTGCAAAATTCGTATTTGGGAGATGGCGAAAGAGGAGGGTCCAGGTTAAATGGAATTTTCAACCATTTCTTAAAATTTATTCAATTTTTTAAAATATTCGTTATTTTCGATATAGGAAAATTCGCCAAAAATGGAAAACCGAACTCGGGCATGGCTATTGAACTGGACTATCGTTGAGACATGCTCCTTTGATGTTACCAGCGTGAAACCGTCTACGAACCTAGATGAACTATCCGCGTACAATCTGAGACTAGGCGACAACCTATCGGAACTTTCTCGGGTACCCGATACGTAATGAACAATCGCTGAGGTGACTTCTTTGATCGACGTGCGAACTTCGGTTAAACTAGGAGACGACTGTTGGCTGCCGTTCTGCAAATCATCGACACGTGTAAATCTCCGTAGACAAAGCAAGTACACGTGTAACATCAACGAACCTGATACTGTGGTAAAAGTCCAGCCGCCAATCTCTCAGCTGGTGTCCTCGGCTTGGATAATTTCTCTTGCGATCTCCATCCGAGATAGGGTTGTCTGTAATTAAAGGAAGACCTTGCTGATCCGCATGGCGACGTGCTACTCGAATTAGTACCGCTGTTTAGTCTACTCGTGCTCCATCTTGAAAACGCATAATGTGTCGGGCTCGGACTGGTTAAAATGCCGCCTGAAAATTCACCAATTAGGTATGTGCTCGGATAATCGATGGTATTTTCGACTTACTCGTAGGACTTCTCGGCGTAGTCGACAATGTCGAGCCGAGACTAGACAACGAGGTGGTCTTTGACGGCAGCGTACTGGCGTTCCAGCGATTATGCCCGGTTTGATTTTGTCCAGCGTCGCTGTGCCTTTTTAGTAAAAATCCTTGAGCCGGGACCGTAGAATTTTTATACCATTCGGGAATGTTTAACTTCTGCAGCGATCTTTGGACGCGTAACTCATGCTCGGACATTTTCTTCTCGCCGTTACCCTTTTGCAATTCATTTTCCGGCGGCTGCAAAGTAAAAAGTTCACGTTAAAGTTGACCGTATACTAAAAAGCACTCAAGCTCGAGTAATCGAATCCACCAAACTTGGTTTTTTTTCCCTCGCAACCAAATTATACACGTGAAAAAGGCGATAAGTAGTGGTAAAAGCTTCGGCGAAAACCTTCGTCATTGTCTCCGGCGTTAAATTAAATTACACACGAGTCTCTTTTCACGTGAAAATTGAAAATACACTTTGGCTGATTGCGAATACCTTTTATTGTCGTTTTATTAGATATCGGGCTATCTTTCGCTCGAAACGTCAAACATTCGACTATTCGGCAATAAACGAGATACGCTTTTACGCTAAATTCACTCCATTTCTACCTTCCATCTTGCATTATCAGCCTTTGTCATCGCGAGTCGTGCTTTTAACAAGCTCACAATACACTTCA
The DNA here is from genome assembly GCA_003261595.1 of Maconellicoccus hirsutus. NCBI lineage: Eukaryota > Metazoa > Arthropoda > Insecta > Hemiptera > Pseudococcidae > Maconellicoccus > Maconellicoccus hirsutus. The sequence continues at coordinate 51,874 of QBDW01011030.1, read as the reverse complement.
CCGAGATACGCCGTTTAATACGATAAACACGATAACGTCGAATTCGCATCTCAGCCACCGAAGTTAATACGTTTCCAACGAGAAAAATTACGTCTGCGGAATACGCTCGCGGCGTCGTCGATACGTGAAATTCCTTCCCGAAAAGTCTATTTCTTTGTCCAAAATGAAAAATCATCTCCGTTCGATATTCCCCAACGACGAGAATTTTTCTCCTATTCACCTACCCAAAGGTGGATGAAAATGCTATGAATAAATATTGCCTACCTTCTGTACCGAACCAACTCCCTATGAACTTTTTCCGTATCCTTGAAAAGGCGATATTTCCGATGACGCGGAAACAAAAAGCTACCAAGCTAACTAAACGAAAGTTGTACGAAAAAATTGCCTAGTTTTAATAATTAACGCGTTGTAGGGTTTGAAAGTTCTATTGTTAATGAAAAACAAATTGCAATAACGAAAAAAAAAAAGCGACGTTTAATATTGTATACAACGTTCGCACAAAGGTTCAAGGTCATTTGACCCTTTAATTTTTAACATACGCGAAATCTCTACCGAAGACGTTATTTGTACGGTGAAAGTTTCCAAAACGAATATAAATTATATAAAAAAAATTGACCTTTGAAAGTACAGGGTCATGGCGCCTTAGTTACTTTGCTCAAGCTAAATTTATACATCGTATTTCTCGAAGTTAATTTTAAAGCTACAAGAAAGATATGCAAATTTAAACTCATCTTAAAAATATACAAAAAATTTTCCAAATAAATTCAACATCAAAGGTGATATTTTCCCATTATAGAAAATAATTTTCAATTTTCGTTTCATAGTTTTTTTTTTTTTTAAATAGTAATTTAGCTTTTTTATAATTTATCAATTTTTACTTAAGAAGCAATAAGCCATTTCGATATTTTGATTTTTTATTTATTGATTTTCACTATTCTACTTTAATATTTCGATGTTGATTTTTTTAGTTCATACGAATCGATTGTGATGATCGGATTTCGACTCGCTATTTCGATGATCAATCTCAACATCGCTTATTCGATTTCGACCAATCGATTTCTATTTGTTTGTTTCGATGTTTAATTCCGATATCTCGAATTTTATAATTTAATTACGACTTATCAATTAAGACAATTCGACTTTGATATTATGACTTCGATGTTCGGTGATTTGACTTTTTCATTCGATTTTGATTGGTCGATTTAGGTAATTCGACTTTAATAAATTCGATATGATTTATCGATTTTCACGATTCGATTCAGATACTTCAACTTCGATAATTCCATTTTAATCGATTGATTTAGATAATTTGACTTCAATAGGTCAATTTTAATTAGTCAATTTAGATAATTCGATTTCAATAGTTTCGATTTTGATTTATCGATTTCGATAATTTCATCTTAATTCGACGTTTTGGATAACTCGTTTTTAATAATTCGATTTTGATTTATCGATTATGACAATTCGACTTTGTCATTCGATTTTGATGGATCGATTTAGTTAATTCGATTTTAATCCGGATACTTCGATTTCAATAATTTCGATTTTGATTTATCGATTTCGATTATTCGACTGCGATAATTTCAATTTAATTTATCGATTTAGATAATCCGTCTCTAATAATTCGATTTCGATTTATCGATTAAGATGATTCGACTTCCATATTCGATATTCGATACTTTGACTTTGTCATTTGATTTTGATTAATCACTTTTAACGTATCAATTTCAATAATTCGATTTTGATTCATCGACTTTGATAATTCGATTTTGATTTATTGATTTCAAAATTTTCAGCTTAATTTATCGATTAAAATAATCCGTCTCTAATAATTCGATTTCGATTTATCGATTAAGATAATTCGACTTCTATGTTCGATATTTGATACTTTGACATTGTCGTTTGATTTCGATAAATCAATTTCAACATATCAAGTTCAATAAATCGATTTTGATTCATCGACTTCGATAATTCGATTTCGATCTATTGATTTCAATCTATTCAATTTAATTTATCGATTTAGATAATCCGTCTGTGACAATTCGATTTCGATTTATCAATTAAGATAATTCGACTTCGATATTTCGACTTCTATATTCGATATTCAATACTTTGACTTTATCATTTGATTTATCGATGACGATAATTCAACTGCGATAATTTCAATTTAATTTATCGATTTAGATGACTTCGATTAATCAATTTCAACATATCAAGTTCAATAATTCGATTTTGATTTTTTGATTCATTAATTTAGATACTCTGATTCCAATAATTTCGATTTCGATTTATCGATTAAGATAATTCGACTTCGATATTTCGACTTCTAGAATTCGATATTCGATACTTTGACTTGTCCATTTAATTTTGATTCATCATTTTTAACGTTTCAACTGCAATAATTCGATTTTAATTCATCGACTTCGATAATTCGATTTTGATTTTTTGATTCATTAATTTAGATACCTTAATTCCAATAATTTATTTCGATTTCGATTTTTTGATTTCAATAATTTCAACTTAATTTCTCGATTTAGATAATCTGTCTATAACAATTCGATTTTGATTTATCGATTAAGACAATTCGACTTCTATACTCGATAATCGATACTTTGACTTTGTTCATTTGATTTCGATTAATTGTTTTCAACGTGTCAACTTACATAATTCGATTTTGATTCATCGACTTCGATAATTCGATTTTGATTTTTTGATTCATTAATTTAGATACCTTAATTCCAATAATTTATTTCGATTTCGATTTTTTGATTTCAATAATTTCAACTTAATTTCTCGATTTAGATAATCTGTCTATAACAATTCGATTTTGATTTATCGATTAAGACAATTCGACTTTTATATTCGATAATCGATACTTTGACTTCGTTCATTCAATTTCGATTGTTTTCAACGTGTCAACTTCAATAATTCGATTTTGATTCATCGATTCAGATAATTCAACTTTAATAATTCGATTTTGATTTATCGATTTAGATATTTGTCTTCAGAAATTTGATTTTGATTCATCGATTGGCATAACTCGACTTTGATGCTCAATTTCGAAAATTCGATTTCTATGAATCAACTTCAATATGTCGACTTCAATAATTTATTTTTGATTAATCAATTTAGATAATAAACTTATGTGTCTATTTCGATGTTCGATTTTAATTTATCGAATTAAAAGATACGACTGAGATAACTCGATTTCAATTTATCGATTTAGATAATTCGACTTAAATAATTCGATTTCGATATTTCGATTTCGATGTTCGACTTCGGTCACTCGATTTTTACGTATCAACTTCAACATTTCGACTTGAAAAAATTCGATTTTCCCCATATTTCGATTTGACTACATCGATATTCCATTTCGATACTTCGACTACGATTTTAATTCATCGATTTCAACATCTCGACTTCGATAAATTAATTTTCAAGCGTTATTTTCCATTTCGATACATCGATTGAGCCTTATCAATATCGCGTTTATTTTAATATTTCGACGTTTTTGTTCCGATTATCAAATCGTATCTTCACAATCATAAAATTTCGTTTAAAATAATATAAAACGAATTCCTCAACCATCACTTTTCAATGATTTTCCTCTTCGCTGCTAATTTTGGCAACACACGAACGAATTTTTCCACAAAATGTGCCAAAATCCATAAAAATTCGAAAATTCGCCCAAACTGGATAAACGAAACGTGGTACAGTACATTACACAATTCGAGCTCTTCGACGAAATGAATTTCTTACATGGAGATTCACCACTTCACGTATCGATTCGAGGGAGAATTTACATAAGACGTATTTCACCTATTGTCAATGCTAAAATAAAGCTTTTACGGGTACTTTCTACGTGGAATATAGAACAAAGCGGTAAATCGACCCGAAAGCACTTTTTTCGCCTCCTTGTAAACACTTCGCAAAAGCTACCAAATGAAAAAACCCACCGAGCACTTTCAAATTGCGAATCAAACAATTTGAAAAATTTCCACTACCAATTTGCTCAATTTCAAAGAGCCTCAAATCACATCCTCCCTTAAACCTCACAACATTCCAAACTTGGACCGGCTCCCAAGTGGCTTAAAAACTACCCACAAACCTGAAACTCGCTTTCGTACACCGTCTGCAACGAGATATTCCTAAACAACGAGCACTTGTAATCACCGTACATGGCACTTCACATCTTCGACTATACCACCTCGAACACGAAACCCGTCAGTACCGAGAAAACCTCCGCAGGAAATAGAAAAACGCATTTTCCGGCTGACTAACCTTAACCGAATTTGTTCTGCGAATACCTCGACCGAAATCCATTACAGTTTTCCGACACCGACAAAGCATATAAAAAAGTACAAGGTAATTAAAAAACAACAACCGAAGGTTAATTTCTTTTCTTCGGGTAAATTATTTTATACGCGTTAATTACGCATTAAAACCAAGCTGGAACATCTGCGCTTGGCCGACGTAAAAATGTAAATTTTTTTTCCTCGATCGCGACAATTACGTTAATTACGGTCCCCTCGACGGCCCCGAGTCTCCATTTTTATCACGTAGGATTACCGCATTAAAATTAGATAACTTTTACAATTTTGTTTACCGAAAATTATCTCCACTTTGGGGAATTCATAATTTATAAGGTGTTACTTTACCTTGGTCTTCTGGGCGCTAATCAAGCTGACGTGTGTCTTCGCGACGCCAGCGATTTCCTTCCTTTTACCGGCTTTGAATTTGAACATTTTATAAACAAATCCGTCTCTTCGGGCGACTTTACCGGAACCCGGTAATGTAATTTCTTCGCGAATTATACCCATTTTTTGCCCTCACTTCGGCGTCTCTCTCTTTCTCGCGAGTAAACTACACGATCTGGTTTCGACTCGAAGTCAAAGTTACAAATGGCCTCGTACGATTAAAAATCCCGATAAATATTTACCTTTATGTACGTCATCTGACAACGATATCTGTAACAAGGCTGCTTCACTCTGTATATGTTATCAGCACCGATAACCGCTTTTTTTTCCCATTCAAAAGCCATCGTTCGACGCGAACCGACTAGACGATGGAAATTTACATAAATCTAACGCGCGTACGCCACACCAAACGCATCGCGGAAATTACACCAAACACGCGTGTATCGCGGCCGTCGCGAAAATTCCATATCAACGCCCGGTGTCCCATAACCTACTGATATAGTTAGCGCCGTAAGTAGCATCGAGTTTCATGATTTATTGATTGAAAAATGGCCCGTTGTAACTGCGTCCTTATGTCATCCTCCGCCCTTCGCGTCCCGCGCCTCGTACGCGCGTCGCGATATCTAAATTATCCATCGATATCGATATGTTTTTTTCGGTGTAAAGTGGAAGAAAAAAAACGCCGTAATACAGATTAGGAAGCCTTCCAGTTCCGCGTTTACGTCATCAGCGTGCATTATCCTGCGTATTTCCTTCGTCCTGCGCTTTGTCGTAATTGCCGTTACGTAATTTCGTCGCATAAAACGAGCCACACTCTGCCATACTTCGATTCTTGAAAAAGTCATGCGAAAATATTGCCTACACGTGACATCGAAGGCGTCACAAATTCCCACCATTTGATTCGTCATCACAAACTCGAACGAAGTATAGTCAAACTCCACCATCATCGAAATTTACACCCCTCGCACGTCGGAAATATTTACAAAAAGGGGAAGAGGAGGAAAAGGAGTGGGAGAAGGACATGATAACTATAAAAACACCTTCAAAATGACGAGTATCAACATCTGAACGCATACGAATCTCCCTCCAATCAGGAGTTTCTTCGAATTGCAAAATAAGTATCATAAGCAAATTGCCTAACCTGAGCATACAAGGCATAACCTGAAAATAAACGAACACTAGCAACCTAAAGTACCTATACAAATAACCTTAGAAATACCTCAAAGCTAAGAAAACCAAAAAACTCGCAAAAACTCGTAAAGCTCCTGAATTAACAATATAGGCAACTTATCCACATGAACCAATCAACAGCTGCCTTTATGCACAATGAAAAAGGTTCTTGGAAGATTTCATCCAAGTTCATCGATCAAGATCTTATCACAGTTCAAATTCCAAAAATTCAAAAGATCGGATAAAACAACAAAAAGGCATTTAATTTTCAAGAACGCCTTCCACAGAAAAGCCAGACAACCTTTTTCAAAACCTTTTGAACAATTTGAGTCATCCACGATAAAAAGGATCCCACAAATGTACCGTGTGAAGCAAACCTTGTTATGAAAAAAATATCAACTAACTACTTTGAGAACCCCTAGCGCGCCTTAAGTAGACGATATAGGCAAAATTCTACATATACTATAATAAAGGTTCCATGGGCAGATCCCATAAAAGCAATATTTGTCAAGTTACAGTACCCTGAATCTGAAAATAAATTAAGATACATTGATTCAGATGTTCACCCAATTTTGCGAACCCATAGCTCCTTATAGATGCGATATAGGCAAAACGTCAATCAAACCTTTTCGATAGATTGCATTTTGCGCTACAACAAAGGCCCCACGAATATATCCCAGAAATCCAATATTCATGATATAGCAGCATTTCAAAGTCAGTAAACCTGTAATTCAAACGTTTGCACAACTTTGGGAAGCCATACTGCCTTGATTATACGATTTAGGCAAAATTCTCATAGAGCCTTTTCGATAGCTTTTATTGTGTACTATAAAAAAGCTTTAATGGGTATATCCCATAAATGCAATATTTATCGCATCGCAGCGCTTTTGAGTTTATAAATCGACATGATAAGATCATGGCTTACATTTGTAAAACTTTGAGAGGCCCTGGCGCCTTGAATTTTTGATTTAGGCAAAATTCACATAGTATCCTTTTTGTAGCTTATACTATACATTGTGAAAATGCTCCCATGGATATATCTCGAAAATTCAATATTCACGATGTAACAGCATTTTCAAGCTGGCCAACTCGTACGAACGGACGACTCAAACGTTTGCACGACTTTGAGAACCCACAGCGCCTTAAATATGCAATTTAGGCAAAATTTCCACATAACCTTTTCTGTAGTTTTTCATACGTACTCTAATAAACATCCCTTGGGTACATCCCATAAACCAGGTGTTTACCACGTTTGGTCGCTCCGAAGTCTTGGAAATTCGTAAGAACTCGTAATTCAAATAATTATGAAATTTCACGAACACATAGCGCCTTAAATATGCGACATATGCAAACCCTCCATAGAACCTTTTCAGCCGCTTTTAACATCTGTTGCAAAAAAAGGACTGATAGATATTACCCATGAATTCGATATTCACATCGCAAAGCAATTCCCGAATCAGGACATCGATTAAATGGAAAAGTGACATACTCACCCAGCTCTGGGAAGCACTGCCGCCTCTGATAAGTAATACGCAAAATGCACACGACCTTATAAATTATCCTCGGGGCATTGCATGAAAAAGGCTTACGCTTGTATTTCTTTGAAAATGAATATTTCAAGAGCTACGGCGATTCAACTTGACAACGAATCGATAAAACTAAATTTCCAAGGATTTGTGCAACTTCACTCTATTGCGTCTTAGAAATCGAGTCAAATGTCCAAATGACCTTTTATGTAGCTTCTATTATTGCGTTACAGAATACCACATAATTCAAACGCATAACGCAATTGCAATAAATGTTGCCTAGTGTCTTTATTCAAGGCACAACGTCACACATTCATACAGGGTGTTTTGCAACCACTGCACTGCCTTTATACCCATGATACAGCTACCCAAGTTATACATATGTATGCATGGTTGCCGACCGTAACTTTTGAAGGGGTAAAGTTATGCTCCCACAAAGGTTGTTTTTTCAGAACGTCGTAACTCGGATGGTAATAAAGATGGACAAAATTTTCTGCGAGCTTTACATACAACTTTCCAAGCCCTAAAAGATTTGTCATTTTCAAGTTTCATCTAACTCCAAAATTGAAGGAGCTACAACAATTGAAAAATTTCCACACTTCATAACGCCTTCGATTTTCATGTTAGACAAAATTTACATAGACTTGTTTTTGGTTGGAATTTCAATACCTACAAAATCACATGTCAAAGCTTTGCCTAACTCTTAAATTGAAGGAGCCACAGCCATTCAAAAAAGAGGAGCGAAGGATAAAAAATGATGGCTTAGCTCCTTCAATTTGAAAATTAGGCAAAACAATGACGTCTCATTTTGCAAGTCCTAGAAATCGTGACAGTAACGTAATCACGCAAATTTTGCCTAACATAAAAATTGAAGGAGTTATAAAGTGTACAAATTTTTAAATTGTTTTAGCTCCTTCAATTTTAAAGTTAGATGAAACATGAACATGACTTCTTTTGTAGGGTTTGAAAAGTTCTGTACACAGTTTCAACCAAATTTTGTCCATTTTCATTACCAACTGAGTCACAACGTTCCGAAAAAATAACCTCAGTGGGAGCATAACTTTACCCCTTCAAAAATTAGGGTCGGCAACCACACATATACTTGTATAGTTTGAGTAGCTGCATCATGGGTATGAAGGCGATGCACTAGTTGCGGAACACCCTGTACAATTCCGATATCACGTAACATTACTACAATTCCTTCAACGCACAAGGCACTTTCTATACTTTCTCGTATCACGGAGCTTTGAAACCCACTCACCCCCTCACTCCCGCAACAGTGCTCTAATCCCGCAAGCATAATTACATCTGCAACTTCCGCAAACATCGAACCTTCGACTAATACCGACAAAGTGTAAACTTCGCGACAAAGATACTCGCTTCAAAACCAACTCCTCTTACTTTGCTCACAGAGGCGCGACACATCTGCCTTGACAATACATCCTTTCTTCGGCGTCGTCGTTCATACACTCCACCTCGACAATCGACTGTCTAGCGAAAGGCGTCTTGTCTCTTGTTTTTTGTTTTATCGCCACAATTAATATGGCAAACATGACAACTAAAAACTTGGTACAACGTGACACGAAAATACTTTTTTGCCTTAAACATGCGATAGTAGGTCAAAAGTTATTCGTTTAAAAGTTGCGACGAACGCATTTACCCAAGACGTCTCCTCTAATAAATACCACAAAACCTAAAAAATTTCGAAACTTATGAAATCGAAATTACCACCATACCCTTGAAATACCTCAACGCCACATAAACGATAAAGAAAACCGCGACTATGAAAGTGCCAAAGTTTTACGCGGAGTAGTTAAAATTGGCAGAAAAATTGATAAATTCATCGACGCGATAATCTGTTTACGGAATCAGATTTTTTTTCTCCGTTGCGTGTTATCGCGTTTCGAATTGCTTAATTGGCGTTCTCGATGATACTCGGCGGTTGTATTTCAACATGTGCATATTTCAGTAGTGAACCATCCATCACGATTGAATAGTTACACGCATTCACATTACGGCCGTTCGACCAATACGAAACGAATCGTAGATTGTAATCACGGCGTCGCTTTATGCGCTTGCATTGTTTTAAAAATAACCAAGGTTCAATTTCGAGTTCACACATTGTGTCGTCGATAGCCCGATCGGGACGTTTTTGTTGGAAAAAAAAACTCGGCGAAAGATCACTCGCGCCAAGCCATCGCGCCGCGAAAATTTAATTAAATTTTTCCACCACCAATACGCCGCGAAGAATGCGGTAGTTTCATTGGCGTGAGAAACGTCGTCGTGTTAACGAATTAATTGACTTCGGCCAGAGTTTATTTTTCTCCATATCGAGTTATTCCATCGTTGTCGACCGCGTTTCGCTGCCCGAAAACCTTGTGGTTTTTTTTTTGCCAAATGCGAATAACCATTTGCGTGAAATTTTCCAATTGAGCGTATTTACATTGTGGCAATGGAGCTTTTGTCAATATGAAATTAAGCAGGCGGGAGAACGGGGAGAGGGCAGACTTCAGAAAAAATTCGAGAATTTGGCGAATAGCTTGGGGCAACACTGCAACACGACCTATTTCAATATCTCAAAATAAACTCAGAAAAAGTCATTCGCAAATGTTGCTTCGATTAAATATCCCAGGCGTCATGATCCTCATTAAGAAATTGACCCCGATGTTAATCCCCAATTTGGATAATTTTTGAATTTTTTGAAATACTACATATAACCCCAAAAAAATTCTAAAATCAAATTTTCACCTGCGGAAATTAATTTTTAAATTTTAGAAGAATTTTTTAAATTTTCTAATTATTTTTTGGACAAGGTCAAACTCGTTAAATATATTTAATCGGCCTTTTAGATGCGGATTATCGATAAATCAAGACGAAAAAATATAAAAAAACACCTCCCGCTTCCGATTGATTGAAGGAGAGGGGAGGGGGTACTCCTATAACTGCGCCTTCAGCGGAAACATCTATTTTAGCGAATTTTCAACGGAATGATTTGAAATTTTGGTAATAAGTGGAGCTCGTCTAATCAAGTATCGTATTTTTTAAGCTCATTTCAATCCCTTCGACCCCCTCCAGCGTTTCAAAATTTTCTACTCAAGCTCCACCCTCATTAAAAAACAATGAACGATGAAATTTTTCATTTGCATATCACGTTGTAATAAAATTTTTGGAGCTAGACAAACGAACTAAAATCCCCTAAAAACCATTTTTTCACATGCCATTTTTGGGGCTAAATCGAAAAATAAATTATTATTTTTCAAAAAGAAAACAGAAAATTCATATGCAAAATACCAGAATTTTGGAAGAGCCAATTTTTTCATAAAAATACTCGATTAAATCATAACTCCTTCGATATCGCACTTAGGCAAAATTATCAAATAACTTCTTTCGAAGCCTGTAAAAAATACTGCAGTTTTTGCCTGAACCCAAAATTAAAGGTGTTACGAGCCTTAAAAAATTGCTGCAAAAATTACTTTTGGTGTAAATACAAAACGACTAATGTAATTCAATGAAACGTAGCCCCTGCAGTATCATAAATAGGCAAACTTACCACATGACCTTTCTTATAGCTTTTTAAAAATACGTAGTAGAAAAAGTTCATAAATAATTTTAGCTCAAAGTCGATAGTCAAAGTACCACGATCCTGCAAAATTTGTTCAAAAATTAACACCCTAGTTCATAACGTAAAAAATTATACATTTAAAGTGGAACGCCTTTGTTAGCGAACAGGCAAAATAATCAAATGACCCCCCTTCCCCCCCCCCCCCAAAAGGTGTCAAGGTCACTTGAAATTGTTTATTGAAATTGAGCACATAAATTTACGCTCGACGTGGAAATAAAATGATTCATTATTCTTCAGAAAATCAACCCCTGAAATAATAAGTATAGGCAAAGCTGCATCAGATTTTTCTGATAGCACTTGAAATGACCTCGGAGAAAGGTCATTTGAAAATTTCATCTAAATTGGATATTTTTGAAGCCTGGCATTTCTGCTTTTTGGCAAAAAAAAACAATCTGAGCATTCCCCTTTTTTCATCAAGTTCAGGAAAAATTTCTGTACGACCTTTTCCACAGACCTGGAAAAATGCTTCAAGAAAGGTCATACGCAAATTTTACCTAAATTCAATTTTCGATGCTCTCCGACCTTTTCACTTCTTTGTGAGAAATTCGTTCGGTACAAAAAATCATCCTGTGTGTGCCAATAAAAATCAGAGCCTTCAATACCGAATTTAGGCAAAACCATCATACGACCTTTTCACGAATCTGAAGATGGTTTTTGAAAAAGGTCACTTGGTAATTTTACCTAAATCTGTAACGTGTAATTTTGACCATTCTTTACCCTTAATTTGATTTTTGGGTATTTCGATGAAATGTGACTCCTTTGATATTCAATTTAGGCAAAACCAATTTTTCTCGCATTTTTCTACATTTTTTAAAAACGTTGGTGAAACTGAAAAATTTGAATAAAAAAATACAGAAGGGTTTGAAATAACACAAAATCATTTTTTAACTTCTATATCGCTGTTAATCAAATACATAAATCATTTTTACCCCCCCCCCCCCCCCCCACTTCAGTCTCCACTTTCTCCAACACTTATCTGTACAACCGACAAAAATGAATTACTTCGATGCTTCAAATCACCCCTCTTTGGCCCTCATCTGCCATCACCCATCTCACCCTCTTCGGCGGAACAATTTACACGAAAAATTACTCCAATTAAGCCCGCATATCTTCGACGACTACTACTCGCGTCAAAAAATTCTATTTACGCGATCCCGCTGACGGGCTGACGTCCGAGAGGGTATAAACAGAAGGTCGTTAAACGGTTATGCGGTTTTAAAAATACACTCGATATCGCGCATTCCGACGTCGACGAAGGAGCTAGTGAGCTACACAGTACACACCTATATAAACACTCCAGCAGCACGATAAATCGTTCGTGAAATTCGCTCGGTAATCTGTTTAATTTCGAGTTTGTTTTGAAGGAACACAACGCCTTACGACCTTTGGACTTTTATACCTTCTAAATTGGATTATTTTTTAAAGACGTCATTAAACTCTAAGATAATCCGAAATCGCGCTAATATGGCGTATGCAAGTAGTTAAATTTAAACTCCGCGTAATTAACTCGTTAAATTCGTCTAAGACAAATACGTATAAAATACTTTATAACGCCGCCGTTGTCGTTTAAAGACGTAGTAAACTTCAAACGCAACTTTACATATAGGTTCGATCCTTTGAAAAAAAAAAAGGTCCACCGATACGAAACTCGACACCGAGCTTTACATAACTTCAATATCGTATCTAGCGTACAATAAACTCGGCATTTGAACCCATACTAAAGCTCTACTCGCGCACAGCTGATATCGGCCAAGTCAAGCTTGCGCCCTGCGCTCGCCGGCTCATTACAAATGTACAGTAACTCATTGTTCATACGTATAACCTGTTAGATATTCGATGAATTAAATTTCCTGCTGCATGCACCTTGGTACGTAGCGTAGTCTCGTGGCGCTTTTTATGACACACATTAGTACAAATAACGCGTACAAGAAAGAGGGACCGTGACGATAATTTCCTTTCGGGGGTTTTTGTTCGTACGTAATACGTTATTTATATCCCTACGGCTAGGAAACTCTTGAAAGGAGGCTACAAGCTATAAATAATCCCAACGACAGGACGCCAAGGGGAATTCGAAAATATGCCATATTCGATGTAATAAAAATACCCTCATTTAGTACCTCCCTAGCGTTATCAATTCCTGTAATTTTTTGCCAACACGTGAAAAAATTTCGACCAAGATGACGTAATCCAGCAAGAAATACCAAAGGTACATGGATTAGAAATATGAGGCGAGAAGTTCGTCGTGGTTCATCATTCATCGTTGTTCTCCGGAGTAAAATAATGTAAAAAGACCCAGTCCTTGGTATCTCCTCAAAGAGAGGTCAGGTTAGGTTTGATTTTGCGTTCTATATCGAGGAGGGGGGGGCAACTACAGGAGGCAGTTGCAGGTACACTTTGGTATCTTTAAGTAATTCGGTCGTGTTTTTTCTTTGCCAAGTTGCTGGCTAAGTACATTTTATTTTATTGGTTTATGTTTTATTGCTTCTTATTGTATTTTATTGTTTTTTTTTAAAATTGCGAACTATGTACTATATTGTGTTGGATTATTTCTTTACTCTATTTCGCTTATCATATTATTTGTCATTTTCATATTATTCAATTTCTATTTTTATTTTATTTCACTGTTATTTGTATTTTTATTTAATTTTTGTTCTGAGTTCTCATCCTATTTTTATTAATTTCCTTTTTTCTCCTTGCATTTATTTACTTCAATTTATTAATAATTACTTCATTTTATTTTTTATTTTTGTTATTAATTTTATAGCCCCGGGAGGAGGAGGGGAGGTGTGCGGTACTGCATATACTTTGTGGTGGCAAGCCATACACCCCTCTCTCCCATACGTGTCCCTGTTCTACGAATAAGTCTTCCTCATCAAGAAAATGCGAATTGAGGAACTTGAAAAAAAAAGTTTGATTTAGCTGTAAAAAAATAGTAACTCGAAGATGTAAAATCGCTCAGACCTCGGTGCCTCCTCGAAGAGAGGTTAAGTTGGATTAGTAATTGCTTCATGTAATTGTTATATGTAAATAGATATAGATCACTTCCCCCCCTGTGGCCCGGGTGTCTGTGAAACCTTGTGGTAGGCAGGCACACGGGCCACTGAAACTTGTGATCCCAATATTGTCAATACACTAGCCCCACCTGAATGGGATTGGGAACCCTCAAAAAAAAAAAAAAAAAAAAAAGGTTTGACTTTGCCATAAAAAAATTACTCAATTGTCAAAACCTTGAGAAAAATTGTTGAAAATTAAGGTACACATCATTCTCTCCTTAGATCAAATCGTCTTAGTTATCTTTCTTCTCATTTCAACGTTCATCAGAGTATTGCTATTTTCACAACGACGCCATATTATCAGTTGAGCTTTGCAGGTAGGACCAACTATGCTGCACGATGTGGTAAATACTACGGTAAAAATCATTTGGGAGGAGTTGGATGCTTTAACAAAGGGAGTTCGTGTGATAATTCGATCGTATAAAATGTTCGCCTATTTTTCATGTATTAAGAAATACGAAGATTCAAAATTTTGGAACCACTGTAACTGCTCAAAGATTCTAGATAGACGAAAATTGTACATTATAACTTATTTCGTACACAATAAAACCTATTAAATTTATTATATTCGAATTTTGCCTAATCTTGATATTGAAGGAGCTATCACAGATTAAAATTTTGGAACCACTGCAACTTCTCAAAAATTCTAGATAGAGGAAAACTGTACATAATAACTTATTTCGTACACAACAAAACCTATTGAATTTATTAAATTCAAATTTTGCCTAATCTTGATAATGAAGGAGCTACTACAGATTAAAATTTTGGAACCACTGCAACTCCTGAAAAATTATAAATAGACGAAAATTGTACATAATAACGTAATTAGTGCACAACGAAACCTATTGAATTTATTATATTCAAATTTTGCCTACTCTTTATATTGAAGGAGCCACCACAGATTAAGATTTTGGAACCACTGCAACTTCTCAAAAATTCTAGATAGAGGAAAATTGTACATACATAATAACTTATTTCGTACACAACAAAACCTATTGAATTCATTAAATTCAAATTTTGCCTAATCTTGATATTGAAGGAGCTACTACAGATTAAAATTTTGGAACCACTGCAACTCCTGAAAAATTATAAATAGACGAAAATTGTACATAATAACGTAATTAGTGTACAACGAAATCTATTGAATTTATTATATTCAAATTTTGCCTACTCTTTATATTGAAGGAGCCACCACAGATTAAGATTTTGGAACCACTGCAACTTCTCAAAAATTCTAGATAGAGGAAAATTGTACATACATAATAACTTATTTCGTACACAACAAAACCTATTGAATTTATTAAATTCAAATTTTGCCTAATCTTGATATTGAAGGAGCTACTACAGATTAAAATTTTGGAACCACTGCAACTCCTCAAAAATTCTAGATAGACTAAAATTGTACATAATAACGTAATTAGTGTACAACGAAATCCATTGAATTTATTATATACAAATTTTGCCTACTCTTTATATTGAAGGAGCCACCACAGATTAAGATTTTGGAACCACTGCAACTTCTCAAAAATTCTAGATAGAGGAAAATTGTACATACATAATAACTTATTTCGTACACAACAAAACCAATTGAATTTATTAAATTCAAATTTTGCCTACTCTTCATATTGAAGGAGCCACCACAGATTAAATTTTGGAACCACTGCAACTTCTCAAAAATTCTAGATAGAGGAAAACTGTACATAATAACTTATTCAGCACATACCAAGATCTATCGAATTCGTTGTATTTCTTTTTGTCAGCTTGAAATTTTGGAACCACTACAACTCCTCGAAAACTTCATACAGGTGAAAATTGCGCATAACTAATTAATCAGTACACAACACGATCTATTTGTTTGATTATATTCAAATTCTGCCTAATCACAATATCGAAGGAGCTACAACTGTTCTTGTACAGCATTGATCGACTATTTCAATCCACGCCTACTTTTGGAACATCCACATAGAAGTTATCAAACACCCATTAGCTTTCAACTAATCGCGTTCTAAATCATAAAATACCCAGCTTGAAATTTGACCCCCCCCCCCTCGATATAAATTAATGCATCAAATCCGGTAACATGTTCGATCGTAATTCAACTACCAAAGAAAAAACCGACGTCAGAGGTCAAAATAACTCACACCACATAACGATAACAATTCTTCAATTCAATCATCGTCTGGTTCAAATAAACGCGAATTTCATCAACGTATTACTCCTTCGAATCACGAAGCGTGGTTCGTGTGTCATCTCAATTCTCATCATCGTATTTCATCATCGATTTAAAGAGAAACAATTGTCTAGCAATTCAAATATTCTCGACGTTCGCCCTCGCTTCGAGACGACGCTTATGAAACACACAGAAACTACAACATCGCAGGATACAAGCGAGCCGACGGAATAAGTACGTAATTTCACAATAATTTACGATAACGTCTTTCGTAGATAAGAGAAGCGCATCAAAAACCCGCGCCGGTGAGGTTAAGCGATAACCTTAATGATGGGTGCACCAGAACTACACAACTCGTGCTCGAGAAACTGAAAAAAAAACTCGAGTAATATAATATTTCGCCGCGGCAATTTTCCCACCGATGACACGTGTATTGAAAAAGGATCCGCGGTGACAAGGTTAAAATATTCTTACTCGAATCGGTACCCGAGATGAGAAGCCAAAACGTGTATTGGAATTTAGATATACAAATAGCTAAGATGTATGGCGCAAGAGTATCGTAATGACACATGATGTCACGCTGATATAATATAACTCGTTCGGTGAAACGTATTTTTTTTCTTTCGTGGCATTGATACGAGTTACAGCTTTACATGTTGCCACGTATGATCCGTTCAGGCTGTACAACTCGCCGAGAAAAATATTTACTTGTTTACGTTTACTTAGGCAAGCGACCACGTAGTAAAATCGAAGGCCAAAAGGGGCGAAAATTCCGAGCCGCCTTGGTTAATTGACCAGACACCAATAATACTACACGCGTTTGATAAAACACGTAAAAACTTCGAGCCCGCAGAAGGGTTCCTCAAGGCGAGCCAAGACAACAGGCGTTCAAAATCACCGAAAAACAATCCATACTGGTTCGGCAAATACGTCGATACCGAGCTAAACAATTACAACGTCGCGAACACCAGTAAAATTCAGGTTAATAAGATTCAAAAACCGATGGTTATATTTTTGCAATATTTAACACGCCGCGATGTACCCTCTTGAACGCCTTTCACGTTACTTTTTTTTTAATATCGAGAAAAAAACCACGTTTTTAATTTCCACGTACCGGCGCTCATTTTCGTCGATGAATATTTAACCAAGCGTAATTAAACGAAGGCCATAATACACGCTATGTTCCGACAACGATGCAAGTTCAAAGCTATCAATGTATAAAGTTCATACTTTTTTCCCTTCACAATCCCGTAATGAATATCATGTTTTCCACGACGACGCGAAAATTATCTAGATCGCGAAATTTTTTGCTTCGAAATTTTCATCTTAGTCAGCGACGATCGAAGTGGAATTTGCGATGAATTTTTTCTCCTTTTATAACGTACATAGCTTCTCTTTTTTTTTCTCTCTCATTAAAAGAACGTACACTCGATCGGTGTATTCGTTTTCGACGTTGTATTGTTTGAAAAACCGATGAGATGGCCTAGTATTACACGCCAAGTACGCCTAATCGGCCTCGTCAACGATGCGGAATTGTTCTCGGTGATATTCGCCATTTTTTTTCGCTTTGTTTCGGAAAAAAACCAACGCGAAAAATTATTCTGAGTGACGTCGCGAAACGCGGGTGAACATTTTCAACGTAATTAATATCCGACGCGATGGCGAAATACCCAAAACACGAACGAAAACGCTTTTAGTAATTCGATACTCCGATTTCACCTTTACTCTTGTCTGAAATTCTTTGTTTTTATGAAATAAACACGTTTCAGCGAAAAAACATCCTCGGATTCGTAATCAGCGTACCCGAAAACCATACAATCGATATACATGACGGGTTTTTATCATTTGCCCTCCCCACTCTCCCCAACACCCTCGACTCCTCCCCATAGTTCCTCAACTACTACATCCCCAACAGCAAATCATGACCAAAACACAGTCGATTTTTGCAAACGAAATCTCCACCTTAAACCAAAATTTGATGTTATCATCATCAGAGTAGATTTATCATTACCCTCCACCTCCTCCCCATCATTACCTATTGCTCCCCAATTACTAATACATGTACAATACGTGCTACGAGAGTAAAAATAACGAAACAACCCAGAAATACAGATGAAATGAGTAGTTCGCGAACTGGGTATACTTTCGATCCCAGATCCTAATGCCCACGCAATATGTGGGGAAGATGAATGAGGGGAGGGGGTGAGAAGGGAGACAAAAAATGATAAAAAATCGTGTGATATATCATCTGTTAGGTTTTTTTGGGTGCTGAGTTCGATTTTGATGATATTTTTTCAATTAAATGGAGTATAAGCGATGAGAAAGGGGAGCAGGATGAAAAAAATGATGAAAATTCATTGAGCATATCTACTACTAGGTTCTTCAAGGAGCTGATTTTGGTTTTAATGGTATTTTTTCAATTTAACCCATACAAACTGAGATTACCAATTTTGATTTCAAGAATACCTACATAAGACGGGGGAGGGGGTAATAAAAAATTATGAGACGTATCCACTGCCAGGTTTCTTCAGCTGCTGAACTCAATTCCGATGGTATTTTCCCCATTAAACCCACGTATATCAAGATTACCAGACAATAGAAAAGGTGAAAATTAAAGTTATAAAAGCTTTTGGTAATTTACGCAACAGGAGTTCACCTCCGACGTTATTTCCTTCTCGAACCGCATCCTTCGAGACTTCCCAGCAAACGTAAAATTTTGAAAACATCGCGAAATTATTCCTCTCGAGAATACCGTCTCGATTAAAATTTCTAATTTCGTACGCTCACAAAGGCGCCCAGCGAATAACTCATTAAACCCTGAAATTCGCTTTCACATGCAAACGAATTTTTTCTCATTCGCTTAATTTAAACTCGTCTCGCATCGGAATTCGCTTTGTGACTGTGGCTTTGTTCAAATGGCGAGATATTTTTAATTTTTCGGTATTTTTTACCCTCCCGACGCGTCTTGATTTCCGACACACTATCTCCGTTCAATTTTAGAGCGTGATGAAACGACAATAAATCAAATTACTAAAAGGCAGGAAACGCGACATTAACAGTTACAATGACTAGTGCTTTAAAATAACGTCCTAAACGCCGAACGAATACGTAAACAAAGCTCAGTTACGTTGAACTTGCCACGCAAATATTCCAGAGAGAACGACGCACACGGACGCGTCCAAGTGACACGAAAAAAATACGCGAAAACGCGAATCCGAGGTAAATATAATTTAATGCGTGGTAGTCGGATTTTTTTTTTGGATTGCATCCAAGGCGAGACACGGTGAAAGGAACAAGGAAAAGCCTCATTGATAAGTATAACGAATTAGATCAATTCGTTTTCAAATTACATCACGAGAAAGTAAGAGAAAATATCGTACTTACGAATCCGCAAAATATATATTGAAACTCACCTGTAAAAAAAAAAATTAAAATTAGACGATTGTAATTTATCAATTTTCATCGTTAATATTAAACAGGTCACGTTCGAATATGGCGAATTGTGCCAACTATCCGAGTTCATCTTTGCGTATCCCTTTTTCCTTCGCGTTTCGAGCTCATTTATCACACTAAAACCATATATACCAGTCATGTACACGTGACCGATCTGGGTATTGATACGTCTACCAAATTTTTCATCTTTTATACAAACTGTATAGTTTCGTTGGGCTTTATTAACATTTGTAGTACTCAAGATATACGTGTACTTCTGTGGTTTCAAGTAAAAAGAAACTAATAAGTGTACTTGACGGGTACAACTTCTCATACAACTACACAGACGTCGGACCAAATCCACGTATTGTATCGTTAAGATTTATGAAGCTGGTATAACCTTTGATAGAAATTTTTCTTAGTATTCGTAATATCATGTTGCAAGTTTTAAAGTTCTCAAAGCTTGGGAACACCTTGAATACGTGAAATGGGATGAAAAATTATAAATGACCAATTTTGTACGTTTCAGTAGAATACTTGGTTGTCAACCTTCACCTTGTATTTCATTTCCCATTCGCAACTGTTCCAATATTTTTCAAATTACATATCTCCTTCAATATTGAAATTAGCTAGGAATCGCATAGAAGCAATTGAGCAGGTATTATACAGGGTATTTCAACTTCGATAATCCCTTTCGGGCTCGAGTTAGGCAAAAATCTAGCATAACCTATTCTGAATCATACAGGGTGTTCCAGAGTAGTTGGGCCTTCAATCCAGGAACTATGCAACATAAACTGAGTCTACTTATGCATACTTGCCTAACCTCCGGGTCGCAGGGGCAACGGTGTACTCTTTCAAAAAAATCATTTTTCAATTCCGTTTACTGATTTTGATTAATTATACCTCAATTACAAAAATGGATAGAAATAAGCGGTTTCTTCGGAGAGCAAGAGAATTTTACCTAGATTATTCTAATTTGGATGATTTCTGTGTTAGGTCAATGAATTCAAGGGTGTAAATGACAAATTAAAAAAGAAAACGTGTCTCAAATTGTGAAATTTTTGTCATTTTTATTGAATTATTCAAAAATTTGTTCTCATAGCGTATGACTTGAATAAATGTTTTGAAGAGGAAAAAGTTTGTTCTTTCCAATGCCGCAAACCTTCTATCTTAATTAGATCAAAAGTTGAAAAAATTAAAATTTCCAAAGCTTTTCATCATATTTGATAGAGATGCAAGGTTTGCGTCACCGAACAGCCCCCCCCCCCCAGAGAAACACTCACCAGAGTGATTTGTCACGAGTAAAGTTTTTCATTAATTCGTAATTTTTTTACAATATTTTCTATTATGCCAATCATTTTTTCATAAAATCAATTTTTACCAAGCCACAAACGAAAAACTGAACTCTACGTAATTTGGTTAATAAATCGTTGAAGACTCACCTACTTTGACGCGCTGTACCTCAAGAACTAAATTAGCTACCTTAATTTTTCTTCAGCGAATTTGTAGAGAATTCGATCCACTTTAATTAAGACCTAACAAACTTCAACAAAAAACAGTTTTTTCGATAGTTGAAAGCAAAAAACTAAATTTAAGCGAATTTTGTCAAAAATTCACGAAAAAAGCTCCTTTTTCAATCACACATATCTCGGAATCTAAGCCAATTATATCAACTCTTAATACATGCTTTTTGTAGAGAATTTGATGGGTTTCAATTTTGAACTAAGGTATTTTTTTGATAAAATCAGTTTTTGCGGAGATATACGCAAAAAACTGATTTTGGGGGGTTAAGATCCACAGAAAAGGGGACTTGCGCATGTGACATTTGTTTTGGGGTGAAGTAAGTTGTCAAGGGTATCGAATACTGGGTTCTACGAATACACCAAATTTCAGCTTATTATCTCATTTTGCAAGCTCAAATGCTAGATTGACTGGACTAATATGTTATGAGAAGAAATTTTTGAATAATTAAAAATTTCACAATTTGAGACACGTTTTCTTCTTTAATTTGTCATTTACACCCTTGAATTCATTGACCTAACACAAAAATCAACACTAGAATAATCTAGGTAAAATTCTCTTTCTCTCCAAAGAAGCCTCATATTCCTATATAATTTTGTAATTGAGGTATAATTATTCAAAATCTGTAAACAAGCTGTCCCTTCGGCCCGAAGTTGGGCAAACACGCTTACATAGACTCAGTTTATGTTGCATAGTTCCTGGATTGAAGGCTCTACTACTCTGGAACACCCTGTATGATAGAAAATAGGTTATGAAAGATTTTTGCCTAACTCAAACACGAAAGGGGTTATCGAAGTTGGCACACTTCAACACGCCATATCTCCTGGATTATGGCAAAAATTGCATATAACCGAAATAACAGACACTAAAAATGCTACAAAATAGGCCATTTTCAATTTTCACCCATCTTCTGAATTCAACGATATACACGATTTCGATTTTCGACACACCGTAGCTCCTTCAATATCACATATAGGCAACATTATCACATAACGTGACTTCTCCGTCGTAGTATTTCCTATCAAACATATCCCGTACAATTTTCGCCTATCGGCCATTTTCAAAAAGTTACGAGCCTCGTAGTACTTCGCCTCCTCTGGCCGATCGCGATAAAGGCCGAAATCACGCTAATTTCCAATCACTCCGAACCTGCCAGGCGCGTTCTTTCAACACATCATTTTATTACCATCGAATCGAATTTCTTATCAATTTGACAACGTGCGTGTACCTGTTGTATATATATGATTCAAGTTCATCGGCCGTAATATAATCCCATCTATTGACGTATAATGCGAGCGTAGCACGCGTACGTACGAAAAAACTTTTATTACTACGAAATACCTAACACGTCCGCGTTTTAATTCACGTAACTTTGAGAAATTCGAGTTCATCCCGAGAAACCTTTTCAATTACTTTAATCATCTTAAACGAGCCGTAATTTCGTCCAAGCCACCGGGAATACTTTTACGATCACCTACTCATAAACAGTGGGAGGTTTCGATTGTTTACATTTGAGCTTGAACTTTCACCTATAAAATGTAAAAAACTAAAGTAAATTATCTCTTTGTTAAAATTACAAAATAGTTTTTCGAAATTGTTTCGAAAAAATGGGGCCAGAGTAAATTTAAAAATTCGATCGAGTCTTTTTTGGGGAAAAATGTACGTTCGAGGAGATGTGAAAACATCCGAGCTTAATTTCAGCCGGGTTAGTCTCACTCGACGAATTCGTTGGAAAATATTTGAAAAATTTCTCAACGCGGTTTTTTCATTATACGTTGGTAAAATGAATGTTTTTCATTTCTTCACAACAAAGCGAGCGCGTGATACTGTAAAAGATTTCTTTTATGTACAAAACCACCCTTCGCTATTTATCTCGCTCCGAATTGAAGATTCTCGTATAATAAAATTTTGAACTTGTTCGCAAAAACGAAGCGAGCTATTTTCAAAAATGCTTTCTACATCCTCGTTCGCCTTTTAGGCGACCTTCAATTAGCAACAATTCACTTATACGTGACCGTTTAAAATTGAATGGGAATAATTTTCGGTTAATTTGTACATAATGAATCCCCCCCATTAAACGTACCAATTCACAACGGAATACGAACACGCATCCGATCCGCAATACCATTTAGATTATGTAATATTCATCTCGTGACGTCCGCAGCATCCACATCATAGCTGTCATTAATCACCGCACGAAATACACGGAAGCTCTAAGACAATCCTCCCTACCGTCGATCAACTCTCGTTTACCCGCCAAAATCGTCTTTTTTAAAACATCCACAAATAAGAAACCATCGCATTCCGTTCCAGTCACAAATCACCCGAACGCAGCGGGTTCGGCGCAGCAGCACGTGAACACGAGGGGAGTCTGTTTCCGTTGCTCGACTGAAATATTTCTCGTCCACCCCCTGTCGTCACCACAGCCAAAAGAAATTCTTCACGATCAATCGACCCTTCGAATGTTGAAAATTCCTACGTCGCGTAAAAAAATCCTCGGCTTCGATTCTTAATTAAAACACGAAATTAACTCGGTCAGGCGAGTAATTAACATAGTGTCGAGTTCACGAATAGCAAATGAGGCGACTTCGTTACCCGAAGTATTCGTTATGCGATTCTAATCACATTAACCTAATGTACATCTACATACAGCGCACACCTTTCTAAGAATCCTTCGTCGTTTGTTTGTACACCACGCGTGAGAATAATGGCCGAATTTTCTCGACAGAATTCCAACAATACCGTTTATTTTTAGCTACTTCAAATTCACTCGAAATTGATAAATTAACGAGAAAACATTGCATGAGAATAGGTGAATCGAGACCAATACGCCCAAATCTGAATATTTAATTATGTACATGACAAAAGGTGGAGGGGAAGAGGGGTTGCTACAACTTCAAAAATATTTTCAGATTTATCGAGGTCGAGTAAAATTTGAATTTTTTTCCAAAGTTATTCAAGTTGAAGCAATTTTCGAAAACAATCGAAAAATTTATGAATTTTTTTAATCGGTTGAAATATCTTGAAATTAATCCTAATTCTCTAAAATTTACCAAATTAAATAAAAATTTTGTTAAAAATTACCAAAATTTTTTAATCTATCGTAAAGTTTGAGGAAGGGGAAGGGGGTGAAAAAGAGAAAGGAGGTAGGCATAATCGAAAAAAATTCATTTCAAATTGCCTTTGTATCTCTAAAAATGACTATCAAACGTGATATTTTTTTCTTTTCAAGTCTTTCTTGAACTTATTTCTTTATATTTCATTAATTCACTTTCTCTTTTTGGTAAATTCATCACATTATGAAGTAATTTTCATCGAATTTCATTGGCCATGATCAAGAAAATGGACCAGAACCTCTTACCCCCTCAACATAAACAGTGATAAATTTTTAATGAGTGAGCATTTGTCGGAAAACTTGATAAAAATCACCAAATAAGGTAGTCAATTGAACTAAATGAACAAAAATTTCCCAAATAAATAATAAAATTTGATCAACAAAAAAAAAAAAAACTAAAATTTTTTGAAATTAAGTCACTAAAATCAACACGGATTGACACAAATGGAATAAAATAATATGGCTTTTTTCGTCACAAAAAATAACAGTTCATCTCAGAATTAAGAGCATCGAATAAAATACTGAGGACCTTTTTTTTCTTTAAATAACCTCCGAAAGTACTTTTTGACCAAAAAAAAATCATTCAAATTAACCTTATATTTCAAAGTTCCTCAAAATTCAAATTACGTCATAATTTCACTGCTTGATGAAGATTTACATACAAAATTCACAGAAAAAAAATGGTACCACTGATAAGAAGGTAGGGATGGTGGGGGGGGGGGAATTCACATCAAACTTTCATCTGGTGATATTCAAATAACAAAAAATCGAAAAAATACACGATAAACACGAACAAAAATTTTCCACATTTAGTCACGAAAATTCACAATTTTATTATATTTTCAGTTCAAAACCCAACAAATTGTTCAAAATTGAGCATAATTTTTCAAAATTTACTCACTTTAGGATACATTGAAAGATATTCAAAAAGTAAACAAGTTGATAGAATTCTTCAGAACAACGTAAACCGGTTATCAACGCTGGCCATTACCACCAAATGTAATATTTTTCTCTTTTCAAGTCTTTTTTGAACTTATTTCTTTATTTTTTATTAATTTCTTTTTTCTTTTTATGATTTTCATCACATCGCGAAGAAATTCTCATTGAATTTCATCAGCTACGATGATAAAAGTGGACCAAAACCCCTGGCCCCCTCCACACGAATAGTGATTTCTTCAAATTAAACGTGTTATTTTTCAATTACGCGCGTCTTGTATCGAAAACCCGATCTTTTTCTGATTTTCCTAGAAAAAAACGTTGGAATTTTGCTAGGAAACGAATGAAATAAAATTTCGAGAAAGTTTTAGACATCCAAAACGAACAAAATTTCCAATCTCATTCATCTCCACGCTTCTGCTGGAATTTCTGCGTACAAAACTCGTCCACATTCACCGACGTTCTCTTTGAGACAACCGGTCACACTCAAATTCAGCCTACAACTTGGGCGCGGTCAACTTTCATGACGAGACCGACATCCCTTTCTCATTACAGCGGGTAAATTCCGTGGACACGGCTTCTCGGGCCGCTTACGAATTTCACGTATACGCAGCGAAATAAAAAAACCAAACGGGAAGCGGAAAATACGTCGTTAATTCACTCCCACAATTGAGCGAGGCTCGATGGAATAAATTAATGGATAACCTTGGCCGGTCGACATCTTTACAAGCTCGCTGAGAGCTCGTCGCGTGTACTCAAAAACCTGATGAATTCACGAAGGAAAATTCGCTTTTGCGCCGCAACGCATCCCCGATCGATGAAATTTTCGCCCCACGTGCCAAGTACAACGTACTGCAATTTTTTTCTAGCTTCAACGACAGATCCACACCTAGCCACTTTCACATTCGGTCGCACGTTCGGCAGCGGCGGCGGAAACGTGTACGAGTACAGCATATAATTAAACTCCGTCGCCGTTGCCCGAATCAATACCATTCATCGGTGTGCCGCTGTCGCCGCGCTGCGCTGCCGAACAATGAAAAATGAAATCGTAGTTATGACGTTATTTATGCGTATATGGGTTGTTGCTAAGGTTCACCGTAATTCCACTCGAAGCTGCAACCAAACGGCGACAAAATCGCTCGTATCATTGCACAGCGAACCGGCCATTTACTCGTAACCGGTTCTGTTTATCGGCTATTTAGCATTTATCGAGTGAAAGGAGAGTGAACACTGCGTGGGGTGGACTTTTTCTACGCCATAAGCTCCAGCGTCGCGAATACCCGTGAAAAACTAGTTCTAATCGCAGCGCACACATACGCCTCGACGCCTAAATGCTATTTCTATGTTTTTATCCGCGACCAAGCCCTTCGTGCCTTCGTTAATGAGCACTTCTCCGCGTACCACATCCTTAACGACATCTTGATTGAATATAATTGATAATGTAAATTCACCATCTCCCATTCTTCACCTTTCCGCCACACCGACACTTTATGCTGGTGGAAAAAAAAACGAAAAATTTGCTTTCATCAGCACACCGCGAAAACGTAATTCAAAAGGAATTCGTTTTAGCGTGCGAAATCACAAAGTTAAATCTTTACGACTGCGGAGTTACTCCAGCTTGATAAATACTTTTTTCGTTCAACTTCGTCGTCGTTTTTCCCACCGAAATACCAACGCTTTCTTTTTTTTTACGCAGCCCTGGATGAATTTTCATTATCTACGTGTCGCGATAAGCCGCACGAAACGTGTGAAAATTTCGATAAGATAAAATTTTCCCTAAACGTCTCCATCGAAACGTTTCCAAAAGCTGAAAATTTCAACGCGAATTTTCACTCGCCATTTCGATTCTTTCGACTGTTTTGAAATACCACGAACGCGACCTCGTTAGTAATTCTTCGCCCAAACTACACAAGCGAACGAATTACGGAAACGTTTTCCAAACGTCGAATTAATTCGGCAAATCGTAAAAAACGCGATATATTTCGTAAATACGCAGTCGAGTCGAATTTTCGACGTTGAACGCGAATTAATTCGCCAAGTCGCGAAATTAAAATTTAACTTTGGATTAACGCTCCAACGAGCGTTGTTTTTTGACGACCCCCTCGCACACCCTCGTCATCCGTCCCTCTAAATATTCAACTCTGTTTAAATTTTGATCTATATCGAATTCGTCGTTAAGTAAATTACATAAAACTTGCGAAATTCGAATTAAAACGGAGAAAGGGGATTGGATTTATTTAACAAAGATGCGAAGAAGATTGCTACTTCGTCAATTCGAAGGTTATTTCTATTCGAGCAAAATAACCCAACGAAAGCCTTTTTCTTCGCGAAAAAATATTAAGCAAAGAAACCCCTAACAAAATTCACAATTAAAAAATATCATCTTCAAACGAAATCGAAACGGTAATTTCAAAATAGAGAACATCGTTCCAGGGCGTATCCAAATCCAACATCCAGACCACCTGGATACACTCTTCACCCGCAAGGGATTCGATTTCCATACTCTATATTTTTTTTCATTAAAAAAAAACTAGAAAGTCGTCGCCATTTCTATTCTGAATTATTACGTGCATCACGAACCAGGGAAATTTGCATCACCGAATCGAAATTTCAACATAAACAGCAGGGAGGAGGTTCTACACACCCTTTGGACATGTAGCCCGCCATTCGGTCATCTAAACCACAAAATTACCATCATTCGTAGACCAATTCGGAATGTAATTGTACTTCGAACATGAATCGGCTTCGAGCTAGATGATTATAGATGGAGAGAAAGGAAGACCGGTGCATCGAACAATTTACTTGTGAGAGAAGAGCAAGGGAGTATGTCACGACGACAAAATGAGCCAAGATCAAACAACGCACAAACATCAATTCGTGTAAAACCTATTTACGAGCACCTCAAACACCCCCTTCTTTTCTTTGCACATGAAATTTACAAAATTCGATGCATCTGACAAAGCATAAATTCACAAGTTTCATAACTCTCGAGCTATTCACGTTTTTGCAGTACAGTGTTGCCAGGAAGAAAATTGAAAAAAATCACCATCAGTCTGTTAGGAAACCTTTAAAAAAAAATCACCTCATTGCTACTTACAGTACTTATGGTAAATAGCTTGTAATTACCAATATTTACAAGAAAATTACCTCTAATTGCCGGTACATTAAATGTAATTTCCGCTAAATTACCTGTAAATTGCCCGTGATTACCAGTAATTTACTAGTAATTACTGGTTAATTACCTAAAATTACCGGTAAATTACTTGTAATTAATGGTAAGTTACTTGTAATTACTGGTAAATTACATGTAATTGCCGGTAAGTTACCTGTAATTACCGGTAAATTACCTGAAATTACTGGTAAATTACTTGTAATTACGGGTCAACTGTCTGTAATTACCGGTAAATTACCAGTAATCACTGGTAAGTTGTTTGTAAATTACATGTAATTATAGGTAAAATACATGTAATTACCGATACATCACATGTAAATTACTTGTAATTACTGGTAAATTACCTGTAATTACCAGTAAATTGTAAATTACTTGTCATTACCAGTGAAGCGAAAATTACCTATTTCCGCTATTTTTTGGGGGTTCAGATATATTTTCAATCTCAAAAGCTAAGAAATTTTCGAATCAATTCAATAAATTATTAATCAACTTTTTCCGAAATACCTTCTTTTGAAACGTGATACATCATAATCATCTTTTTATTGCATCTTTCGAAAAATTTAGCTAAAAATGTGTTCAAAATGATTATTTTACTTAATAAAACAACTCAAAATTTGGGCAAAAAATCACCGCTTCTGCAAAACAACCACAAAATTACCTCATCCGGCAACACTGACAATGAGTAGTAATCATCAGATGGCGATGGGGGGAGAGGGGATTCTTCAAAAACGTTTCAGATCATCGTGAAAAATTCTCGAAGTTGCGCCCGAATGCTATCAAAACTTCCCACCACATCTTAGCGGCTCACTCACACCACACGTCGGTAGAATCACGATGAAGTTAATCGCCACAAACACCGCGTTGTTCGTCTCTTCCACTATCCACAGCGGCTACCTCGCGTTACGCTCCGCTGAACCGTTTTTTTCACCAAAGTAACTACCGAAACGAACAATAATTACCGAATAAAATTCCAAACTTTAGCAACCACTCGGATACTTCGAAATTAATCTAGCTTGCAATTTCGTTAGAGAATTTTTCGCGTTCGCTGGCGCATTTCAAAAGTATACACGAGAAAATTTGAAAAATTTTCCAACACCGGAGTGGAAATTAATGAAAAATTATACAACAGCGGAGAAATAATTCATTCGATAAATCTAGTCATTATCAGCGGAAAAATACAATCTCGGAAGAAAATTCCTAGCAGACGAGACAGCCTGAAAAAAAAACTGGTGTAAATTTCGCCTCAACTTCGAAGTTCAATTTAGACATTTACATAAAAGAATAAAGAACTTCGGAGCTCGTTTATTATTCATCGTTGTTTCGAGTATCAGATAAAAGTTTCTTTAAGTATTCCTCGATTCGAATACATTTCTTGTACCGCGAATAAATATAAATTACGTGATTGCGACATTGAAAATATCTCCGGTGAAAAAAAAATCGTATAAAAATAACTCGCTGGTTTTCTACCCTTCGCGACTTATCGCATCCCTACGTAACTTCTACGTTGGGAAATTATTCAAACACGAATATCCGCATTCTTCGATGGTATAATTAAGCCATCGATATGTACAAGTCGTACTCGAGAACCGGTACATCGAAGGTGATCGGCGGTTCTTAAAACTGCATAGTGCTCAAACCCTGATTTATAACTTCGCATAAAAAGCAGAAAAAAATCAATGGAAAAAAAAGGTGTCCTCATTCCACTCACACGTTCATACCGTCGAGTCACATATGCGGCCAAAGCACCATATTCTTTATTTTTACCTCGAACCGAGAAAAACTTCGAAGATGGAAATGTTGCCAAAATTAATGATGTGCGAACGTTTGACAAACGTTTCTTGTAAATTTGTAATTTAAATTTATCTTTTATAACCAAACTCGTCGTAAATTTCCATAACAAATCATCCTCCTATCGGCATTTTTTACATCGTTAACGTTCCGTAGACTAACTCCGATCGATTATAATTCCCTTTGTTAATTCGTAATTGTCGAACGTCTGATAATTCGCAGAAACCTTCGAACCCCTACCGACGCGAATTTCGGTATGCGGCACATTTTCAAAATTCTCGACGCATAGCGAACACCCCCCCTTCCATTTCCAGCTCACGCAGCGAAACTAGGCCAGCCCAGAGTTGATTCTTTTTCTCGTGCTCGCTAGCTGAAATTTCTTGTACGAAGCAAAAAAAGCGCCTCAGTTAATTTACCGTCGTCTTGATGGTACACGGCGCCATACGTCATTACTGTTTTACGAAGTAAATTCGTGGGCGCGAGTTCGAATGGGTTTTTAATTCTAACAACGTTTCAAAGCACTCGATCGATGATTGCATTTGCGTGTATCGCGCGCGTACCAAGGGTTGGAAATTCTAATTACCTCGTCGCTTTTAATTACACCGTAATCGAAACGCTGCACATATAATCTGCATCCAAAGCAAAGGCAACCTTTGGAACTTCTTTAACGTTTATAACGGCGTGTATCAAATATAAAACGAAACCCATAAAGTGACTCTTTTCTTTGCCTTTTATCGTTAAATTGCCCTGTACGAGGATATTTACTCGCGTAGGACACAGAATCCACCTTTCTTACGTTCCGCTCGGTCGATACGTTTCTGCACAACCGAATGCGACTTCTTTTATTTCAATTCCACAAAATGGAATCGGCTCGAGGGAATTTTACTATTTTACTTTAAACGCGAATCTGATAAAATCAATCGACAAGCGTAACACGAAGTAATAGCTACAATTATGCCCTCTCGGCGTCTCCCTTTGTGCAAAAAAAAAAAATACACAAAAAACAACTAACGCAACGTGAAAACTGTAACGATCGAGGTTTCTGAGGTGGCGGAAAAAAAGGTCGTGTGAATATTTTGCATAACCGTTGTATCGCAAGCCGTATTAGTGAATTTTATCTGATGTAAAGTTCGTAACAACCGCGACGGGTGCATTTTGTAATTAAAGCGTTAAATAGGACGATTTTCCAGTCTTGTGAATTGTTCAAAATGTTGTCAAATTGAAATTACCAACTTCTGTAGCATCAAAAATATAGGCTTAAAAGCATACAGGAGTGTTTAAGGTGGCGTGAATTGGGTAAAAAAATAAAAGGTTGTGAAGTAGGTGGAGGGAGGGGAGGATAATAGATACACGAATCATTCCATTTCAAATTAATCAAAAGTTGGACGGTGGATCGTCGATTTTACATTTTTAAATTTTCTTCATCACTTCAAGTGGGGTGAAATGGGATAAAAAAAACGTTGAAAAATTCATTTGCTTCTGGTACCGGGTGATCAATTAATCGCGAGCTCCTGAGAAAATAAATTACTTATTTTCGGTTTCATAGAGAAAATTGTAACAATGACATAGTATGAAATTGGACATCTTTCTATCGAAAAAAAAAAAATTCGCTCTTATCAATCCATTTTCAAGTAAAAAAAATTGTAATTTATGTAGTTTTTTTTAAGAACATTGCATAAATTGATAAAATTAATTTTGTTTTTTATCGAAGAAAAAAGGGATGTCCATTTTAACATTGCTCAAACCATCGCAGCCATTTTTACTATAAAATCAAAAAAAAAATTATTTTCTGGGAGGGGGGGGGCACAATCAATTTGTTACCTGGTACCTTCATATACAAGAGGTGCATTTTCTGAAAAAAAAAACTGAATTTCCAATCAACAATGATAAAATTCAGTAAATATGCAGATTTTTTTACAATTTCGGAAGAAAATTTATTTCTTAAAGTTGTTTTCAATTTATGATAAAATGTAAAGTTCAACCAATAAAAAAGTACTTTCTTCAATTTTATTTAAAAAATAATTTTTTTTCTTGCAAGGACTTGTAGAGAATTTTCTTGGGAAATTATTTTTGAAAAAGGCCATTTTCTTCAATTAATTTTTCAAAGTTTATTCATTTTTTTTTCATACAAAAGAAAATGTTTTCGTTTAATTTTAATTTTCTTGAATAATTATGAAAATGGATAAAGCCAGCAAACTAGTCTAGAATTTGCACGCGTTCCCACCTTTCCCTCCCCCTCTGAAGACTGGATTATCGAAATGTATTTTTTTAAATAAATTTCCGAAGATTATTTTTTCACTTTTTTTTTGAATACAAGAAATTTTCATTTAAGTATAATTTTCTTAGATAATTAAGAAAATAGATAAGACCAGCATTCTCATCTAGAATTTGAACGTCAGTTCCCACCTTCCCCTCCCCCTCCTAAGACTGGATTATCGAAATGTATTTTTTTTAATAAAATTCTGAAGATTCATTTTTTAATTTTTTTTTAATAAAAGAGATTTTCATTTAAGCATAATTTTCTTGAATCATTAAGAAAATAGATAAGACCAACATTCGCATCAAGAATTTTCACTCCTGTTCCCACCTTTCCCTCCCCCTCCTAAGACTGGATTATCGAAATGTATTTTTTTTAATAAAATTATGAAAATTCATTTTTTAATTTTTTTTTAATAAAAGAGATTTTCATTTAAGCATAATTTTCTTGAATCATTAAGAAAATAGATAAGACCAACATTCGCATCAAGAATTTTCACTCCTGTTCCCACCTTTCCCTCCCCCTCCTAAGACTGGATTATCGAAATGAGTTTTTTTCAAAACATGTCCGAAAGTTCGTTTTTTCATTTTTTTTCAAATACAAGAAATTTTCATTTAATTACAATTTTCTTAAATCATCAAAAAAATAGACAAGACCACCATTCGCATCTAGAATTTTCACTCCTGTTCCCACCTTCCCCTCCCCCTCCTAAGACTGGATTATCGAAATGTATTTTTTTCTATGCATTTCCGAAGGTTCATTTTTTCATTTTTTTTTAAATACAAAAAATTTTCATTTAATCATAATTTTCTTAAATCATCAAGAAAATAGATGAGGCCAGCATACTCATGACGAATTTGTACGCCAGATCCCATCTCCCCTTTCTCCTCTTTCGCTGAAACTCGATTATCACTACACAGCAGGAATTTACAACTTACCCCCTCCCCTTATTAAGGACCATCTCAGGAAGGAAAACGATCCAACGAGTATCTCTACATTTAAAATATCGCTGTACCACTTTAATCAATCACACCACATCCGTGTTAAAAATGTTCAGAAAATACCCTCTCTCCTCCTTCCCCACGAAAAGAAGGCTCCAACGAGAATAAAATTTGTAGGCATTTCATTCAAACATGACTTCAAAATATTGAGCGAGTATTCGCGACGTGAAGTTTCTAAATTTCGCTTATGATCGATATTTAAGACGTTACAAAAGTTCAAAGTCAACGATACGCTTTTATTTTGAAACACGAAACTTCAAGTATACTCGACGCTTTTGATACCAATTCGGGGTGAACTTCTGTTGTATTTTCTGCTACAACACTCAAACATGATTATCAATCGGTCACAGGTTCATCACTCCAATTTAAACGTGCAAGTTTAAAAATCGATGACAATTTAATTGCTCGACTCCGAAAAGAATCAAATTGCACGAGCTACATCAACACCTTGACATCACGTAACCCTTCGTAACAATCTCGAATCACATGGTGAAAAATCTTCAGCCACGAAACACGTTACCCTTAATTACCCCGTTTGCGAATAAAAACAAAAAAAAGAATCTCTACCCAACGCATTTAATCAGATTACCTCGCCGAGGAACTCTCCAGCGTACTTGCGAAGCTCGAGGATACTCTAGAATACTTCGTTGTACCGAAAAGCGCGTACAAAGTGAAAAAAATTATTTACCAAGCTCTCGAGGTTACGAGAAAATACAAGTTGGCTATTTGGCTACATATACAATTTATTGATCGCCATTACAAGCGGATGCTTGAATAATGGCCGAAAAAATAAGCTAATTTTATTCCTCTCCGATCGCCTATCCTATCTCGTTCATCTCGTAAATTTCAACCAGCTTCGAATATTCTAGATATTACGATAAACTCGCAATCGTGCGTTTTTTCCCACGAGAGTCCTTATTACACTTAACCTATTTATCGAATGGAAATTTTCGCTAATTACGTAGTTCGTCGTTTACACAACAACACTTCAAAGTATCCGCGTTTTCGGCGAAAAATTTCCCTCGTCGAGATTACTTCAACGTCGATTGATCGAGTTACCCCTCTCTTCGTCGCCCAAACGCATCGATATTAAATTAATTTTCACACTACGCCCAATTTTGGCGTAAAAATTGACGTATTTTGGTGAAAAACTTCAATGTTACGGCTCTTCGGGCTATTCTCATTCGCGCACGTATAAGTTTTCTATTTGATTAGGTAAATTTTCATTTTATCGCCTACACTTTTTTTTTTAATATTTGAAATGAAAAATGTAACCGTTCGGGTGAAAAGATTACACGTTGCTCGTCGATACAACCATGAAATGTGCCCGAGGAAACGATTTTTTTTTCATATATACACCTCCCGAAAATATTTCCAAAATATGGCTTCGTAATTTCACCGCCGAATGACGCAAGCATCTCGATGTGATTGAAGCGTGAACCAGCAAATTAAAGCGTAAAATTTCCAAAGCGTTAACTTACTGTGGTTTGCGGCATTTAGAATACAAAAAGGAAATAGGAGATAATTACTCGCTAATTTGAACTTTGGAGCTTAATCGTTTTCAAACGCGAGCGAAATATGTTCTGGAAATGACGTATTTTCTATTTTCCAATTTTCTTCACACCCTCGTGCCCCCTTAATTCATCAAACTGCGAAAAATTACGCGACCAATTGAATACATTTTATGTTCTCTTTTCATAACTCATATTTCAGCGTCAAGACGACTTCGAGGAATATTCCATTCGATGAGGTGATAATTGATCTCGACTCGTTAATGTCATTTTGTCAGCCTCCGTGTACCCAAACCACATCGAACGGTTTGCGGCATTTCGTTGAGTAAACAGAGAAATATTTTTTTTAACCTTCGTACGTATTTCGTTTGGATTTCACTTCGAATTGTTTTCTTTTCATGGAAACACACCGAAGTGGTTAAATTCTCGAGTCGTTTTGAAAATAAGCGTCGTTCTACTCGGGTCAATCGAAATCGATTTAGAAGCGGCGAGGCTTCGAATAAACACTTTAAGCAGCATCTATTTAAATTTCACCCTTTTGTGTCCTTTTATCGGCTGAAATTTCAAGTCGCCAAAAACATGGAAAAATTACGAGAATAGGTGGATCCTTTGTTTTCCGCTAAAATACGTTCCCAATCGCAAATCGGCTTTTTAGTGAATTTTAACCCCCCTCCCCCTACATCAGATTTTTGCTTAAATCTACACGAAAATCGGTTTTATCAAAAAAGCAATCTAGTTCAAAATTGAAACTTCCTAAAATCTCTATAAAATGCGTAAAAAAAAGAATTCATATCATTGACCTAGATTTCGAGTTATGTAAGTTTGAAAAAAACATTTTTTTTTGTGAATTTGACAAAAAAAATTGCATAAATTTGAGATTTTGATTTTAACGTAAATGTAATCAAACGACACTAAATGATAAAAAGTTCAGCTCCCTGCGATTTTTTCGTTCGAAGTGGCAATTTTCAAAATTTTTCAAGATGGCGAAAATTTGAAAATTTCGAGCAAGATAGTAACTCCAGTTATATATCTAACAATTTTTTTTTTTTTGAATTTTGTTCCACTCTTGAAAGGTAATTCGTGCATAGTTGTCATATCAGTGTTACCATTATTATCAATTCAAAAAAAAAGATTTCAAGTCCACGAGCAGCAACTCAGGAAAATTTCACATGTGTGGTTCGTTTTACGTACATTAACGCATCAAAAAATTGCGACGTGTTTTTTAATGTTTTTGGAGAAAAAATTATTAAAAATATTCACTTTTTCTAGTATATTTTTTTATGGTTTCATTCAATTATTTATGCGCTTAAAAGAGGTATCGATTAAATTTTAGGAGAAATACGAAGTTGTAACATAGCTTTATCCATTTTTTTCATTTTATTAGGAAATTTATAAAAAAGAATAAATAAATGAATTTTGAGAATCTAGAAAAAAATACATATTTACGCATAATTTCATGAAAAATTGAGGAAATGTCTTTTTGCTCAAGAAAATTCAACGAGTCCTTGCAGAAGAAAATTTTTTCAACATTTTTTCGTAATAATATTCAATTTTTTATGATTTTAGAAAAAATATCAATTAAATTTTCAAAGAAATATGAAGTTGTTACAAGAAAAAATTTGTTTTTTTTTTCAATAACTATGAGATTATTTCCGAAAAAATAATTTTACTAATTGATTTCAATTTAATTTATATGAGATAATTTATTTAGCTATCTTTGAGAATCTAGAAAAAATTACACATTTATGCATAATTTCATGAAAGATTGAGGAAATATCTTTTCGCTCAAGAAAATTCTACAAGTTCTTGCAGAAGAAAATTTTTTCGTAATAATATTCAACTTTTCTATGATTCTAGAAAAAATATCAATTAAATTTTCAAAAAAATATGAAGTAGTTACAAGAAAAAATGTTTTTTTTTTCAATAATTACGAGATTATTTCGAAAAAATAATTTTACTAATCAATTTCAATTTAATTTATATGAGATAATTTATTTAGTTATTGTATAGAAGCTCAAAAATAATTGAATACCCATTTAATTTAATTAAAATTATTTTTATAATTTTTTTTTCACTTTTTATAAATAAGTTAAAAAATTTATTTTGAAATTTATACTTTATCAAAAAGACGAGGAGGGGGGGGGCATACTTTGAAAAAATTGAAATTCCTCATTTGAAAGTACTTCAAAAAGCACCTCAGAAAATAGTTATTCAGAAATTATAAACAGAAAAAAATTCAAATTTCATTGCTCCTGTAATTTTATTATTCCATAAAAAATCTGTTGAAATCTTATTTTTTTTAAATTACGTTTTTCGCCGACTCGATACATTTTTATCATAAAATTTGTAAGACACCCGCCCCTCTCCTCTTCTCTTCTCTTCCACCCAAGTACTATTTTTGCGTTGAAAACATAAAATTTACTCGAATATTCTGCTTTTATTTCTGTTCGAAAATTTTTTCAGCCATAAACAAGCAAGGATTATCATAAATTACCGTTATCAAAATTTCGACAATTTTTTCAACTTTTATCGATTTTCCAATATTATTTTTATTTCTGTAAAAAACAAGTTGAAAAAATTCGCTAAATTTTTATCATTTCCCAAGTTGAAAAAGTTCGCGTCGAAAAATTACTCGAGTATAATTTATTTCCGAATCGCGTCTCAAAAAACCCTGTTCAGGGAATTGACTACATTGAATTATGGTTTGCGGCGTTCGATAGAAAAATAACTGAGATACGGTTTTCAAGTTGAGAAATTTTTGAATACGATTCCGATGGGCTTCTTATTTCCTCGTTACTCTTCTCAAAACAACCCAACGTCAGTAAGATTAACTCACATCATAAGAACTGATTAAGACTCGTTTGACGCGTACTTAATATCGTGCCCCTTCTACCCCTCTCCGATTGAAAATTCCAACATATCGGTGAAGTTTGATTTTCGGTATAAGGAGTAATAATTATGAGGCTCATTCAGGATCAAATTCGAGCTCCACTTCGGATTTGTTTTTCGTTCGTAAATGAAACGTGTCGGACGTGACGTATGTGATATACCTGTTATTACGGTCGACTTGTTTCGTGTCTATCCCCTCCTCACTCGTGAAATACATCCGATTGAAGTGGGATTTGCGACACTTGACGTAAAACGATTACATGTGTTTTTCAGTTAGATCACAACTTGAGGAAAATTTTTACTGTTCGTAATGGATTATTTTTTGAGAATCCCTGGATTTTAAAAGTATAGGAATCTTAGATATTTTGGCAACGAACAGGTATAGAAGTTTAATATTTTAGTCGTTTAGCTCGACATTTTGCCGGATGTGGAATTAATCTCGATAAACGCGTTGATTTGAAAACACGCTTAGAACGCGGAGCACGATAAAAAGGAGGTTTTTGGCTCGAAGGCTCGTGTTTGTTGGAATTCACGTTATCAGCTGGTGAATTAGGAGGGTTCGTGTGGTGTGAAAAAACTACGTAAAAAATAAATAACCTTAGATAAAGCTCGTAGTGTGAAATATTCCGACACGAATGAACGCATTAGGTGCGTATAAAAACAACGACCCTTTGTATATCGGTGCACATAT
Source organism: Maconellicoccus hirsutus (assembly GCA_003261595.1). Classification (NCBI taxonomy): domain Eukaryota; kingdom Metazoa; phylum Arthropoda; class Insecta; order Hemiptera; family Pseudococcidae; genus Maconellicoccus; species Maconellicoccus hirsutus. The sequence goes on along the minus strand of QBDW01011030.1, from coordinate 13,323 downwards.
ATTTACACGGTGTTGCAGAGGTAACGCTCTCGTATGAAGGTGGTATAAATGATGTAAAAAAAAGGCGACGTGACCTAGTGACCGTTTCTGGCGAAAGGATAACAAAACACAGATCGGCTAAGGAGAATGCGGTAATCGAAAAATCTTACCTTAACAGCGTCTTGGTTCTCTTTGTCGAGTAAGAATTCCATAGATTTGGCGCGATAATCGTTGCACGTATGATGAGGGCTATTCGGTTTGGCCCGATCATCGGGGGTCAACTGTTTGATGGACATTCGGCCATTATCGAGATTTAACAAACTTCGCGATTTTTTATTGCCGGGCGAGGAATTAGCATTTACCGCGCCGCTGGACGAGGTGACATTCGAATCTATGTCAGTTTCGAGCAAACCTACGGTACTCGGATCGATACACGGCGTATTCCGTATCATATTCGTGGAATCGCCGCCGCGTTGTTGCGAAGACTGGTGCACGGAGGCCGCCGAGGATCGCGGCGGCGCAGGATCTTGGCCATCGGACGGACGCCGACGCGCTGGAGCTGAAGGCGGCAACGGCGGCTTGCTGGAAACCACCCCTCGTTGATCCTGATCCGCGTCGTCAGAGAGCGGTATAATTCGCGATTCGGAATCTTGGCCGCGCGACACTTCCTTCGGTACGCAACCGACCACAACAGGTGGCGCCGATTTTTTCTTCTTGCGGCCGCTCAAACGTTTCAGCGAAAAGCGTTGCAGAAAGCCGCCGATTTTACTCACCGAAGATTTCGATTTCGCGTTGCCGGCCGACGAGCCGACACCGTTCGCGTTATCCATAGTGCCGACGAGCGCACTCGAACGATGACTAGTCGAGGTCTCGTAAACTTGATTCGACGACGGATTGTTTACACCGCCGTGCATCACGTGGGCAACGCTACCACGTTTGGGAGGCGGAGATGTGATAAAGTCTAGCCTGGCACGTTGCTGAGCCTGTCGTAATTTTTCCGCTTCGCTTTCACCGGCCGCGCGTTTCGAGACCGACTCCGATAGTAATTTCTCGACTAAGTCGTCTATCGGCGGCGTTTCGTCTCTGTCCGCGCTCTCCTCCTTGATCGACGCGATCCTCGCGTTGATCTCGTCCTCGTCCGTGTATTCGGGCCGCGAATCCGACTCGCTGATCGAGATCTCCTCCTCGGAGCCGCTACTCTCGCGCCAACTCACCTCGGACACGACCGGGCAAAAGTGCACGCCTTTGTTACTCGCCGAATTCGCGTTCGTCAGGTTAACGAAGCTGGTCGTAATCTGGATATTACTACCTCTCGACGACGTACTCAGCTTACTCTCGCTACCGAAGTTGATCCGCTTCAGGGAGTAAATACGCGACAACGACACCGTCGACTCGTTGCATAACGACGACTCCGAAGGCTCGGTGCCTTTATAATGGTACTCTTCATCGGTATTGTATAAATTCGGCGTACTAACGACCGGCAAACGCGAACTCATGGCAGTACTCGAGCACTCTTCCGAAATCTGACTATCGTTGGTGGTTTCGACCACGTACGTACAATCCAAAAGATTAGGGTCGCTTTGCCAACACGTCTGGTTAAATTTAGCATCGTCCGTCTCCTTCGTCTCAGCGCCGTCTTCGGGTAACTGCTGCTGCGTCGTCTCGTCAAATCTATGCTTCTTCGCGACGCTAACGTGATCGCCGAAACCGCTATCTTCGCTAAGATTTTCCGTCGACCTGCGTACCTTAGCTTCGTTATCTTTATTCTCGTCGCTGGCCTGCGCCGGCGGTACTTCGTTCAGGCACTCCATCGTCTTATATATACCCCTCGCCGGCACCGGTATCTCGTCCTGAGTATCCATCCTGCCCAGATCATCGGTTAGGCTCTGCGACAAATCCATACTCTGCAGTAAATCATCCTTTTCGCGTTTCTGCTGCAACGACGTCAAACTATCGACGCTGCGAAAAGACCTGATGCTCGATTTACGCGGTAACGAGTTGTACTTCGAGCTATACGACGAACTCAGCATCTCATCGGAGCTCAGCATGTCGCTGCTGCTCGACGAGCACGGCGACGACAAGCTGCTCGAGTCGTTATCGTCGTCGATATCGAAATTATGCAGATTTTCCGGCTGCGAGGAGCTCTTCACCTTCCACGCTCTGGCGTTCTTGTTCTCGTACGCGGATCCGTAGTCGTTTTTCCTCGTCTTAAATATCGTCTCGCAATGCTTCTCCAAATTCTCGAACTGCAACAGGCTACTCGTCCTGGAGGGGAAACCGTCCCTATGATGTTCATCCGATTCGTCTGTATCGTCATCCGACGAATCATCCGTATCGTCTAGCTCGTCGGTGAAATCGTCCTCGTCGTCGTTATCATCGTGGACACCCGGATCGTCGTTTATCTCGGCGCATTTACTAGCACCGCCCGCGCCGCCCGCGCCGCCGTTCCAATACGTACTCCGGCCATCTGTAAAACACACGTATTTTTAAATCGACCTGTCCTCCGTCTCTCCGCCTCAATGCTCGCGTCAAAAATACCATAGCTGATAATTATCTCCCTAATCGACAATTATCTACGTCACGATGTTGCCACATATACCTGGGAAATATACTTACTTCGCGTATGGAGATTCTTCTCGTACGACGGTACGTGTATAACGGTCGACATCGAGTCGGTTAAAAGGCCCGAATTATACTCCGATCCGGACGTCTCGCTACGTAAATCATCCGACGTTTCTTCCATTATGGTTTCCAATAAAAGATGAGTAGTGCAAGCGCCATCCATCATGTCTGAAATATGAAAAAACAAAACAAACCGTCCAAATGAAAAATTAATCTTCGTGCGACCGATTCTACACGGTCGATTTGTATTTTGCTAGGAAAAACAAAACGTCCACTTCCACTAAAAGCTTCTCGCTGCCGCGAAAATTACAATACAGTTACAAATAAACGCTAAAAAGCTCTTAAAAGAGAAATTCCCACTGAACGTAAACACCTCGATTTCGTACGTACACGACCCGCGTGTCGAATAAGTGCCACATTTCGCTTTTCAACTTTACGCCTTCCAACTTGCAACATGCAAATATAACGTCGAGTGTGTTAATCAATCTGCATAACTCGACGCCTCAATAATTTCACGAGTTTTTCTCCACGATTCGTCGCCTAAGAAAATTCACCTTAAAAAGAACGACCTTCCCGCGACGAATTAAAAATCGATACAATTACACGTGTCAAAATAGAGAGTGGTGAGGGGGGGATACGCTAAGATTATACAAAATCGCAAAAAATTGCCATAACGCATTAATCAATTAAATTAAAATGTCCAGACGAAATTCGCTCATTTTACTTAACCCCCCCCCAACCCCCACCGTCTCTCAAAGCAAAAGCAAAAAAAAATTGTAATTTGAAAACATCTTTAATACCGCGAAACTCGTACATTGAATTTTGAAATTATCATAATGGAAATATAAAGAGAAGTTCGTCTTCTCGAAGATATTCCTACGGTTTCCGTAAAGATCTTCGTGTCTGTTTTCGAAATTTAAGCGGCTTTGAAAACGAATCTATTTTCAGCCTTTGACAGCAGACGATATTCATTGATGTTGCAGAAACTTTATACAAAGCTTTTGTGAAAGGATACTTGAAACGGTAGAAAAATTCCGAGCTTATTTTTACTAAAAGCATTCGAGACTTTTACCGGCAAAAGTCGTATGTCTCTTGATAGCTTACTATCACCGCTCCAATTCTGAAGCTCCCTTCCTCGTTTGGGAACATTAATCTAAAGCTAAGCTGAAGAATAATCGAAAGATGAAAAAATTATAGGGAACATGAAATTTAATAAAAATGTCAAATTGAAGAGAAAAATTGACAACGTTGTCGTCCAAAAGTCACAAATTTTTCGCATTACTTTGAAAAAATTGTTGGGGAGAGGGAGGAGAGGAGTTCAACGCCATAAATAAAAATTGTCGTAATTGCAAAAACAAAAATCATCCAATATTTACTGATATAGTCTCAAAAATATTACACTTTAAAACAAAAAAAGGGTGAAGGGGAGAAGGGGGGAGTCAACATTAAAAAATCGCTTTAAAAATAATGCGTTCAGTTTGTGAATCTATAAACGCATATTCGATAATTTGAAAAAAATCCAAAATTAATTTTATAAATGCAAAAAAAAACAGCAGGGTATCAACGTTTTTTTTTTTTTGAAAAATCACTTTTTCACTACCTTTTTACTAAATTTTTAAAAATCTTTCATCTTTACCACCCTCCCTCCCCGTCCCATCAACAAGGTTAAATTTCAGATTGGAAGAAAATCTGTAAGATTTTTAAAAAAACCAAATTTAAATTGTAAGAAATTAATGCATTATATGCTCAATGAAAAAAAATGTCAGATATTCTATCAGTGCTGCCAATACATAAAAAGTTGCTAATAATTTATGAAAAATGAACAACTTTTGTGTAATTTTTTCAAAAATATTACGAGGATTTTCATTCTTTACTACTTTCTCACTACTTTCATGACCTATTTTTTGGAATCACTACTTTTTCACTACTTTCATAACCTATTTTTGGAATCACTACTTTTTCACTATTTTCATGGCCTATTTTTTGGAATCACTACTTTTTCATTACTTTCATAACCTATTTTTGGAATCATTACTATTTCACTACTTTCATAACCTATTTTTGGGAATCGCTAATTTTTCACTACTTTCATAACCTATTTTTGGAATCATTACTATTTCACTACTTTCATAACCTATTTTTGGGAATCGCTAATTTTTCACTACTTTCATAACCTATTTTTGGAATCACTGCTTTTTCACTACTTTCATAACCTATTTTTGGGAATCGCTAATTTTTCACTACTTTCATAACCTATTTTTGGAATCACTACTATTTCACTACTTTCATGACCTATTTTTTGGAATCACTACTTTTTCACTACTTTCATAACCTATTTTTAAAATCACTACTATTTCACTCCTTTCATAACCTATTTTTGGAATCGCTAATTTTTCATTACTTTCATAACCTATTTTAGGAATCACTACTATTTTACTACTTTCATAACCTATTTTCGAAAACACTACTTTTTCATTACTTTCATGACCTATTTTCGAAAACACTACTTTTTCACTACTTTCATGACCTATTTTCGAAAACACTACTTTTTCACTACTTTCATGACCTATTTTTGGAATTACTACTTTTTCACTACTTTCACTACCTGCTCCACTTTTCTTCACCTAGAATTTCATTTATATATTTCCAAAATATTCAAGGGTTTCCAAAATTTTTTTTTCTATATTTTTAGAGACTAGGGAGCTTTGCTTTCTGGGCCACTTTGCGACCTCAACCTCTCGTGGTAAGCAAATACTCACCGGCAGCATCTCTTGGCTTAATATAAACTCACCTATGGCGCTGCCAATTCGATTTTTTTCAAGTGATATAATAATAGATCAACGCACACACCCTCGCCCCACCAGCTCGTTCCTCAGGCTTTGCTCCAAACCCTCTGCACTTCTTTTGCCTCTTATAAAGATAGCTAGGTCCATTTTACACATAACTAAAGATAAAAACCAGTTTGTAAGTAGCCTGCGCGGTCATCCCTACAACGCAGCTAGCTAGCTACTACCCTTAGAATATGTTACTACCACAAACGCGCACAATCACCGCGCCACTCGCACCCGTCTACACTATAACGGAGCTCTAACGAACTCACACCACTACAAAAACAACTCCATCTCGTAAATACATCACACGGCTTACTACCACTTGGCTGTCTTCTCGTCAATGTTTTTTTAGAGGTAGAAAGTTAAAGAGAATCTTCATGTACAAGTACTTTTAGTACGAAAATAGGTAATGAAGAAGTAACCTCACGATGTCATTGATGAAAGGACAAGTTATAGGAAAGGCGCAGAAAATTTTCCAAAATGTCAAAAAGTTTCATACGAACAACCAGAAATATTTTCCGATAAAATTTAGAAAGCATCTAACTCACCCCATAAAAAAATCAGATCAATAAAAAAATCCAAGGCTACTTTCGTTCATCGAATTATACAAAAGGAATCAAGAAAAAAGACAACACTACGATCACAAAATACGACTACAAAACGTAAATATAACTACAAATTACGACAAACATCGAAAAATAATTACAAAAAAATCTGCCATTTTTGGCTTTGAACACTCTTCTGGGATGCATAATGGCGTAATCTTGTATCAAACATCTCCCCTCGAGACTACTATTTCATCGTAAACTTGACAAAATTGGGGCATTTTCCGGCCAAACTTGAAGCACCAGTATCACCTCCATAGATCGAAATTTCCGTAGGAGTACCGCAATGTCACCTAGACTACGTATTTTCAAAAAACCTCCTTCAAGGTCGCCTCCGATGTAATTGATTATCGAAAACATGACCAAGACGCGTACGTCATAAAACCACACAAGTCGTATCACTTCCTGAACTATCTTCGCTCGCAGGTAACGGCACAGTACGCGCAAAATACATAATTGCCGCCGAATTGAAAATAATTTTTCAACACTACGTATCTCGTTAACGAGGCGACGCTAATTACGCGATAAAACACTCACACAACGCGAATAAACGCGGCGCTTCTTCGCTAATTCGTAGAAAACTACGACTCGTATAACGTGATATGTCAATTCAGTCACTTTTATGTCATCGTCGTCGCTCGTTTTCAATGCGAGTAAAAGCGAAAATGTCGCAAGATTATACGATGACGTTTCGTGTACGTATATCCGCGGTCATTTAATTAGCCAGGCCTTAAACCAGACGTGACCGTACTTTTTTTCCCCGATAAAGAAGCGTCGAAATTGGGGTAATTTTGCCTAATTTACATATCGTAGGCGTTGACGTGATTAGATTCGCGAAAAAATCACCGTATAGGTCACAACACACGCGTGATATCTTTGAAAATGAGTTGAGCAATTTGCATAAGAGCTTTTTTACGCAGCGAAAAAAATTGCAAAAAATTAGTTACACGGAAAAATTGCCGGGATTACATTTTCAACGAGTTGTTGTCATTTGAAATGTAATTACACCGGGTAATTCGTGTCGTGAAGGTTTTAACTTGAATAACTCCTTCGATATTGAAGATAGGCAAAATGCTGCATAACGAAATTAACGGGCTTCGTCGAATATTACAAAAAAGGTTACGAGTGAAATTGCCTAAACTCAATACTCAAGGTGTTATTGACATATAAGCGTAGATTTCCTCAAGTCGATGCTGCTACAGCACTCAGAACTCAGATAACTCCTTAAATATGTAAGATAGGCACAATAGATGTGAGACAGTTTTGATACATCTCATCGAGTGCTTTAAAAAAGGTTATACACAAAATTTGCCTAAAATCAATATTCAACTTATTATGGGTGCTCAAAGTGTTAATGTTCTAAAGTGAACGTCTCATCAACATTTTGAGTTCTGATAACTCCCTGAAAATTAAAGATAGGCAAAATATGCATGAAATAGTTTTGATAGATCTTATCAAGTTCTTTAAAAAGGGTCATAAGCCAAAATTGCCTAAAATCAAAATTCATACAACTATAGACGCTCAAAGTGTTAATGTTCACAAGTGACCATCTCATCAACACTTTTAGCTCTGATAACTCCTTGAAAATTGAAGATAGGCAAAATATGCATGAAATAGTTTTGATACATCTCATCGAGTGCTTTAAAAAAGGTTATACACAAAATTTGCCTAAAATCAATATTCAACTTATTATGGGTGCTCAAAGTGTTAATGTTCTAAAGTGAACGTCACATCAACACTTTGAGCTCTGATAACTCCTAAAAAAACGAAGATTGGCAAAATATGCATGAGATTGTTTTGATAGATCTCATCAAGTGCTTTAAAAAGGGTCATAAGCAAAAATTGCCTAAAATCAAAATTCATCTCACTATGGATGCTCCAACTGTTGACGTTCTCAAGTGAACGTCACATAAACACTTTGAGCTCCGATAACTCCTTGAAAATTGAAGATAGGCAAAACAAGCATAGAATAATTAATTGTGATAGATCTCATCGAGAGCTTTAGAAAAGGTCATGAGCAAAATTTGCCTAAGATCAAAATTCATCTCACTATGGATGCTCCAACTGTTGACGTTCTCAAGTGAACGTCACATAAACACTTTGAGCTCCGATAACTCCTTGAAAATCGAAGATAGGCAATATATGCATAAAATACTTTTGGTAGATCTCATCAAGGGCATTGAAAAAATGATATGCAAAAACTGCTACAACTAAAAATTCACCTCACTATGGATGCCCCAAGTGTTGATATTCTCATGTGGCCATCTCATCAACACTTTGAGCTCTGATAACTCCTTAAAATTTGCAGATAGGCAAAATATGCATTATATATTTTTGACGGATCTCATCAAGTGTTTCAAGAAAGAGGTTATGAGTATAATTTGCCTCAACTCAATATTCAGGTTGCTATAGACGTTTATAGCTTCAACGTTCACGAAATAAACGCTGCATCGACATTTTGAGCTCAAATAACACATCATCGAATTATGATGACTCCTTCACTACAGATGATAGACCAAATATCCACGTAACTTTTACGAAACCACGATCAATTACGTTTGTTTTGATTTAAAAAAACCACGACTTCTTGAAACTTCACGATTTTCAAACATACGCTGAAATTTCTCCATCAACATCTCTTCCCAGTACATTCGCATTCTTAGCGCTCACTCAAACAAAAACATCCCGTTACACGTAAATACCATCTCTAGAAAGCTAATTCCTGTAAATGTTTGTCTTTTTTTACACATTTACGAACTCCGCGAACATACACGAATAAAGCAAACGGTACGATGTTTTGGAAAATATATGTCACCCATTTCCTGGCCCATAATGACGGTTACGTTTAACGAAGCCATCGTATGTATAATTACCCACGGAGACGACAATGCTCGTAACAGATACAAATTATCCTAAGTTATTCGTATTCGTCTGCGGTATCTGTATAAATGGGTAATTGCACCTTCTCCCTGTATTACTACGGAAACGCGCGTCAGTCGTCGGTCGGCGTCGGTGGCGAGTTTGAAATACGCGCCCAGAAATGTATCTGGGACAATACGACTGAAATACGAGATCAATTTGGAGAAAGTGAATTACGTGTTTCATTAACGTCTCTCATTCTATAGGTGGAAACCAAAGAGAAAAAAAAGTTCAAAAGTATGATTTACAAGATCGATACTCGACATATGACTTCGTTAAAAATAAACGTCGATACGTGATCAATTAAAAAATTCGCCTTGCGTACGTACAATAATCATCTAGTTCGAGTAATAATTCGGACTCGGTGAGAAAATACACGAGTCATAAAAAAAAAACACCGACAGAGATTGAACGTTATAGGAGATAAGCCACGATTTAAATATTCTTCGCCCAAGACCCAAGCAAAATGTCTCGACCTATTCAATAATCCTTTCGCGTACTATCTCAATCTTATCGTAGTAATCTGCCTTTCTCGACTTTCTTAACGTTGTTTAAATTAGACGCATAAGAATAAGCTGAACTTTACAGCACGATTTAAGAAAGTAATCCGACCATTGGTGCACGTTTCTTCGTAAATTACCCAAAGTTAAATTATTCCAAGTTTTAAGCGTATCGTAGGAAAATTTTAATACGTTTATCAACTCGGAAATAATTCTTTTAAATGAACACCGTCTCAAAATAAACAACCGATATATCGTCTTTTTTATTATTTAAAAAAGAAACACGTCGTATCGAGTATTTTCTCTTTTAAAAACCGTATCACAGCATGACAGCCGAATTGTCACGAAAGAAGCTCTCGACACAGCGCACGACGTGATTTTGATTGACTACTGGAGCCGGGGGGAGGGGGGGGTTCAGTCTTACATTAATAAATGTTGATTTATCTTCCTAAAGAAAGCTACAATCAAGACAATATCTCAAAAAGTACACATCTACCTATCAATTAAGTGATCAAGGTCGGGGGGGGGGGGGTCGTCACTACTTAAACACCTATTGAAATTAAAAATTAGTCAGAAGTCTATTTAAATTTTTCTCAAAAAAAATTGGAGATTGGAAAAGACACTAATTTGAAAAAAATTGAAGAAAATACAGTGTTGCCACCTTTTAAAAAACTTTCCAGTTGAAAGAATTTCGTTAAAATAAATAACAAAAGTATCAAAGAACTTAATACTTTTTAAAAATTCTACAAAAATTGGAAGTTTTATAGAAATATTTTGTTAAAAATTATTTTAAAAAAGGTAACAGTCAAAAAAAGGAAATTGATAATGTGAAGCTCAAGCCGAACTTTCACTAATTTGGAAAATTTGTACAGTTTTTGAGACCAAAATACATTAAACGCAAATTTACATTTAAAGGGCGAACAAATATTTGATTGCGAGGGGGGGGGGGTGTCTCGCATTCAATTACAAGAATGCTCGCTTTTTTTGAAAGTTGTCAGTTTATGAAAATATTATCAAAATTTTGTATTCATTGCAAAAAAAAAAAAATTCAGAGAAATAAAGTTAATAAAAATAAAATGATTTAAAAAAAACAAAATCAAAATAAAATGATTTTTGCATAAATAAAAAAAGATGGTATCATCTTAATAAAATAAAATTATTAGATAATTATAATATAAAAATTACGTCAAAAAAAAACAATAATAAATGTTACATTAAAAACACTTTTTGGAAAAATTGATCATGAAAAATGGAAAAAATTTACCAGAAAGTTTAGAGCTAAAGAAAATCATTTTGTAGAAAAAGTTTAAAAAAAATGCAATTTATGATATAATAAATTTCAATATGAGCTTGAACAAGGTGATTCTCTCGTTTCCCAACCCTCCTTTCCCCTACCAGCAAATCGGTTACTTTTTGAATTTTCAGCCAATTTGAACAGAAGAAACAACCTCATTGGAGTCTGGGTCCTTTTTTTAATAGAGAAAATTAAATGCTGCAGAAATCGACTGACATTGTGCTAAAAAAGATAGAAAAAGGAGGGGTGGGAATAAGAAATTGCTTTTTAAACGGATCAGCAGCATTTTGACCGTTTCTTAAAAGAACAAAATAATATCGATTTCATCATTTTTTAGTCCCCTTTTCCTCTCCTCCCCAAGAGATTCAAAGATTTCAATTTCTTCTTCAAAGTTGTCACCTTCTTTAAGCATGATAAATTCTGTCATCAAAATTTTAGCACATTTTTTTCACCGACTATAAAAAATCCATGATAAAAAGGAAGAATGAAGGGGAGGGGAAATTACATAAATTATTAACAAATATAAAATGACGACATTTTTAACGAACTTATTCAGAAATGAAATCCCAATACTGCGGAATTCGAGTACGTAGCTATGTACGATCATACTTCTTAATGGAAATTCGTCAACAACTCGGCGATTTTCACCTACTTCATTAATTTCGATGTTATTCGTTTCAATTTAATTCTAACGCATTTTCAGGCGAGAATTTCAAAATTCCATTTCGAGACCACATTCATCAACTAGCAAGTAGCAACCAAATCCCTCAGCGCTGAAGCAGCTCTCGCAAAGGCAATCCCATTGACGCTTCCATCGAGTCCAAAACAACTCCACGGTTAGAGTTGATCACGTGCGAAAAAAAGGGTCACAAAGGTAGGAAAACACGCGCTAATTTGCACACCTGTAGAAATCTCTTGTTTCACGTTTCTCCCACGTGTCCCAAAATCTCGGACAAGTTCTCATCACTCTCACTAGAAAATGACCAACATACTCTAGGTAGCGAACAATACGTGTTATTTCCCATGGTACACGGTGAAGCAATATGATCTCCATTGTATTCCGAGACGATTGTACTAGCTGCGTACAAATCGAACAATTTCCTTTAATTATACGAAGCCAGAGATGGCGTCGTTTTATCGTCGTAATTCGCGTTAAAAAATCATTAACGTCGCGATTCGTCGTCGACGCGTTATTACGATTAATTCGATCATTTAGCGTTCTTCTTGTCTTTATATTTTAAACAGCGTGCTTAATCAACGCCAATGGTGTCTCGACGAATTGTCCCAATTATCCTTCGCATTGCGTATGTCCTCGTTTTTCCCGCCGCACCACGTTATCATTTTCGTAGCCTTTAAACGGCGACGAGATGCGTTGACGAATTGCAAATCCTCGCGCGTAGATTTTACACGCTTCACGATACTCATTTGGGTTTTATCTTCACCTTTAGATATATAAAATGCTCAAGGGTATGGAAATTGTTTTCTTTTATTGAATACGGATTGATACGAGGTTAACGACGATATACCTGTCTATTGTGATATATCACCGTTGATAATTTTTCTGTTCTGCGCATTTACCTAACACGCAGATAAAAAAGCTAACCTTACACTTGAATTCCACAAAACGCCATAGTTTCACCGGAAACCACGCCGAAGAAAAAATCAATAAAATCTACCTTCATAGCGCTCCTTCCAAGTAGGACTTTAATTAATAATCCAAACGTCGCGTACCTTCATTAAAATACGTTTCGAATTCGCGAAACGTCTACGAACAATCTTCCATACGCGAATCTCATTTTAAAATTACAACCTTGCTGCGTATAAATCGCGAAAAAAAAAACAACGAAATGATTTTTCAAAAGAACTCATTCGAGCAACGGTACCAAGACCGGAATATAATAGAAAATACGCTCCTATTTCCAGTTTCTAAAACACCTCCGATGTCTGGACCTGTACCAACAAAAGAACCAGTGTCTGATACGCGTATTTAAGAATTTCAACGTTGCCGTGTCCAAGCGCGAGCTACGATCGGATAAAAATGGTGGTATTTTTAGTTCGGTTGGAATCTTCAATTCGAGTCTTTCGTTGGAGAAAATATTTTATGCGGATTGGGGATTTTTCGGCGAAGGAATTGGCAACGGAGGGTTTGGATTTTATCGAAGAACTACCACGATCTTGCATTAGTAAAAAGAAACAAAATGAGGGATTAAGGGAAGGTAAAAAAGTACCAGTAATTTTTTTTAATTTAATTAAACGAACAAAAAATAAAAAGATCGATAGTCAATTCTAAATTTCCTATAAAACAATAAATTAAAAACGCCCGGTATATAAAAAAAAAATAATAAAGTTTTCATTTTTGCACATTTTTTGTCGATTACAATCAGTATTTTTTTTCTAAAATTTTGTACGCCTTATGAAAACATAATTAAGTTTACTCAAAACAAAGTTGAAATTAAATTATTTATAAAATAAATAATTACAAAATAATTATAATTATTTTTTGTAATTGAAAATTTTGTTAAATAAATTATTTAAAAGAAAGTATCAATTAAATAATTTTGAATAAAAAATTA
>QBDW01010900.1:0-14507 GCA_003261595.1 Maconellicoccus hirsutus | reverse complement strand
AATTATTGAAATTTTGAAAATATTTTTAATATTTTAAATAATTTAAAAGAAAAACATAATAACTTTTGTATGGAGCACATTCTTACATTTGAAAAAAATTCAAATTGCTAAGAAAATACCCACACCCCTTCCCAACCTCTTCATCATTTGTGATCCATAGAAAATAAAAAATTTCAAATTAACCTAATTTCAAAAAAATATCTGTAAATCTGTAGATATTAAAAAAAATTTTTTTCGGCAAAATAGACCACAAAAAATTTGTTTTTCGCTCATATCTCACCAATTATTCTCCTTAGAAAAATTTTACAAAAACAACATCGATTGCAAATTTCATCACCTACAATTTAGGTTCATACATAATTTCTCGTAACACGCTTCGTTTATTAGTAATTGAGCAAAAACGTACGAAAACCTGCGCGATTCGGTTCGAGCGCGACATCTGGTCACTATTCCACGTAAGTTACGTGGCATTTCGTATCGCCTCGAGCGAAAAATTTTCTCCAAAATTAAAAAATTATTAAATTCGTTTTTCTTGGGGGGAAAATGAACCACGTTATATGTATTACTTAAATTTCTCTTATTTAATGTAATTTCAAATAAAAAAAAAAAATCAAATATTTTAGCGTTAATAATTGCTCATTTCCGCGTTTTTCAACACCTGTCGCCAATTTCCACTACGATCTCGATGGAGTGAAATTTTGAAAAAAATTATTTGGCATTCAAAAGTGGATACATTGGAAAAACAAGGTTTAAAATTTTTCCCACGTTATTGTCACATTAAAATTGAAAAAACTGTGCTAGAAAATATCATTTGAAGATCAAAAAATTGTATTTGGGGTTGTTGATTTTTTTTTTAGAAGGCTGTAATGAAGTTCTATTGGATATCATGTGGAAAAATTTCAATTAAATTAGTAACCTCGAATTAGAGGAAAAATTCCTAGCAAATTTTCAATAGAAAAAATTTTAAAAATTTGAGGCAAGGGAACTAAACTTTTAGTCACGTTTCTCCATAGTACCTTACCCACCTACCGCGCAAATTTCATCGAGATCTGGACCGAATCAGGATCTGGGGACAACAACCTATACTTATTTGCTTTTAGCCTTTGAGAGACACGAAGGCGAGTGGCTATTAAAAAAAAACACATTCTTGGTGGATAATTGTTGTGTTTTTTGGTGCAAAACACATGTTAAATTGTTCATCTGTGCGGATGCATTTTTCACACTTCGTTCTATAGAATAGGAATTCACAGCTGGAAAATTTTCACTAGAAGCCATTTTCCAGTCACTGTTGACTCTTTGAAATACGTATAAAAAACGCGTGAACATTCAACAGGGTGTCGTAGCATTTTCTGAATCTACACGCCGACGTTGTTGGAAAAATTCACAAGCGAAAGGGAAAAATTCTCGGGATAAAATTCACGTCTCCAACAGGTTGACGCGACTATGGCCGCATCTCGAGGGATGAAATTTAATTGAAAATATCTACGAAGGATCAACGCTAACGATCCCCTGAAGATCATGCGATGCACCGGGTAAGGATGAAGTACGGGGCACATTACACTTTAATCAATCGAGGTAAAAGTTCAACAATACGATCGAACGCAATCGAGCCAACATATCCAAAAGGTTGTAATTTAAAATCAAACCATTGCAACATGATCAACCCTAAGCACTCGTATCTTAACCCTTTCGGTAATGGCACGCAAAACAAAACCTTTGCAGTATCGATCACACACACCGTGAAACGCTTCAACACACTCGCTTTCATACCGCAAAGAAAAATTAAAAACTAAATTTTACATGAAAACCATGCAACTCGGCGTATAAATTCTCTCACACGCGAATCAAAATAAGGCCGGTATTTTACCAAGATTAAAATTTTTGTAAACATGAATAACCGCTCGTTCAAACTTGACTACTCTTGATTAAACGCCTCAATAAAACGCTTTACCCCCTTTTTTTT
The DNA here is from genome assembly GCA_003261595.1 of Maconellicoccus hirsutus. NCBI lineage: Eukaryota > Metazoa > Arthropoda > Insecta > Hemiptera > Pseudococcidae > Maconellicoccus > Maconellicoccus hirsutus. The sequence continues at coordinate 12,544 of QBDW01010900.1, read as the reverse complement.
TTGACAGCGTACACAGAAGAATTTCACGCTTACTCGGCCGTAACACAATATTACGTCGCACACATTCAGACATATACTCGAAACACGTTACACACATGTATACAAAACACCGTGTACGTAATTCTAAAATGCATCTCCGCTAGAGGGAAGAGTGGTTATATACACTGTCGTTTTACAAAAGGTCCATGACCTCGAGTATACACTATCTTCCGCCATTAACCACAATTCCGATCACCACAAAAAAAAACTGGTTTATACTTTGGTTCAAACATATAAATATAATTCGTAACTATAAACGAATAATCGGATCAATCTTGAGTAAGGCGAACCTTATCGCATCCCGATCGCTTCGATACATCCAAGTTAATAAAAAAAATACGAGTGCGCAACTTGTTTTTTTTATAAATATGGTAAACAATTTGGAAAAACTGCGGAATTACGGCTTAGCCGATTCCAGTTCGGATTCGTCGATGCGTTCATGGGCGTTAAATCATTTTTTTTTGTACATAAGCGCCTCTAATAAATGACCGATTACCGTGCATACTTCGAGCCAAATTGACGGTTATTACGAATTTAACTCGCCGCGAGTACCAACGGCGTTAATTCCAATTACTTCGTTCCTAATTGAATACTTCGTTTGTGATTGTTCGAATCGCCTAAGTGCTATACTCAGTTTCGCGTCGACTCCAGCGAGCTGAGTATTTGCGAAGAAATTCTTCGGTTATGTCCGTGATGGAATTTTTCCAATTAGTTGAATTTCTGCAACGATTTATCCAGCGGTGTAACACACCGGCGAGATGGATTTGTTGCAGAAATCCACGCTGGTTTGTCGTCGTGTCAAATGCCGTCGAGTTTTTGATGTGTCAACATCTGTGGAATTTGTAATGCTGCGAAGGCTCCGTATAAAGGGATAGTTAGTCTTGAGGAATTAAAAAGTAGGCTTTTCAGAATGATGGTAGAATTGTAGAGAGGAGGGAACATGGAAGGCAATTTTCATGGGTTCAGATTTTTTGAGGAGATCTGAGAACAGGCAGTTTTCTCCAATTTCCTTCGTCAGAAAGAAAACGTTTTTGAAATGATGGGCATAGTTGTAGAGAGGAAGGGGTAAAAAGGACATTTTGCCATGGGCTCAGACTTGGATTTCCTGAAAGGGCCTAGGACAGACAATTTTTCCCAGTCTTTCATCAGAAGGACGATGTTCTCAGAATGATGGGCAGAGTTGAAAAGAGGATGGGAAAAGGAGGGCTCTTTGTCACGGGCTCAAGTTTTCCAAAAGTGTCAAGGACATGCTATTTCCCCCAATTTTTCTCATCAGAAGGATGATGTTTTTACAATGATGGGCATAGTTATAAAGAGGAAGGGATAGAGAGGACATTTTGTCATGGGCTCAGACTCGGATTTCCTGAAAGGGCCCGAGACAGACAATTTTTCCCAGTCTTTCATCAGAAGGACGATGTTCTCAGAATGATGGGCATAGTTGTAGAGAGGATGGGAAAATGAAGGCTCTTCGTCACGGGCTCAGGCATTCCAAAAGTGTCAAGGACATGCTATTTCCCCCAATTTTTCTCATCAGAAGGATGACGTTCTTAGAACAATGGGCAAAATTGTAGAAAGGATGGGATATGGAAGGCTTGAAGGCTCTTTATCATGGGCTCAGGTTTTCCAAAAGTCCCGATGACAGGCAATTTTTCAAAAAATTTTCATCAGAATGATGGGCAAGGTTGAAATGATGATGGGATAAGAAGGACGCTTTGCCATGGGCTCGGGGTTTCTAAAAGGGCTTAAGAACAGGCAATTTTCGCCAATTTTTTTCATCGGTACGATGACGTTTTCAGAATGATGGACAGAGTTGTAGAGAGGATGGCGTAAGGGAGGCTCTTCATCATGGGCTTGCATCCCCAATTGATTTCAGTTAGCGGAGTATCTTGCTTCGTTGCACGAATTGGGCGAGATTCTAAAATAACATTTGCCTGGGGCCATTTATTGTACTTTATTCAAAACATCCAAATGGAGTTATTAATTACTTTGCATTCTTCTCATCGACCTCTCAACTCTTAAAAAGAAAGCAACGGCTTTCCTCAGTTTTGCTCATTGCTTTTCGTCTTGAAAAGTCTTAGAAATAATTCATACGAGAATGTATCAAGTTTTTCACAACTTTACTTCCATCTCATCCCTGTTTTTCAGTTCCTCATTGGCAAATCCAGTCAACGTAACGGAAATTAAAGAATAATCTTCTGGTTCAAAGTATATATGACCACTTTAAGCAACAATACTTGGCGCCTTCTCGATCCACCAACTCCAACAAGGAAGAATCTTCCAAGTAACTATCACTTACTTCAAAGTCTTGCAATTCACATCCAACAACGCTTCGGGATAACGAAAGCCTGCAGAAATCAGCACGTTCTAAAGCAGCAGTCTCGCTGAAATTTTCCATCAAGTTAGTATTTTAATTCTTGCAGTTCATCCACTTTGGCAAATCTGCAACACAAACCAAATCCCATATAAAAAGAGAGTTCCGCTTAATTAATCGATCAACCAAGAGAACATTCACTGAGACGAAGTCCCAGCCATAATAATGATATCGCGATAAATACATTTCAGATTTACCAACGACGGCTCGATGGCCGGGAGCAGTCTGCAGTCACAGACTGGTCTAATATTACGACCATACTCCATACACCATCTCATAATCCGGCCAATAAAACCTAGACCAACATGGCCGAGATGGACATTGTTATAACCACTCATAATGGTTTATAAATCAACTACAATAAAAATTTATACATCTGAATCTCCTCTACGACATATTCAAATACCATAAAATTTAACACCACCTAAATCAAAAATCACGCTCTTTTTTTACAGTCGACATCAACTCAACGCAGCGTATCGTTTCAACCTATAAAATGGCAACGAGAAACGTATCAAATGCGGTCAACGATACCCAAACCAATCGACATTCGTACATCGTCAACAATGTTATACGTCCACAAAACAAATATCGAATTGCGGTTCAACTTAACCTGAAAAAAAAGTCGCAAAATAATATGAACGAAATGCAGCATGGTTGTAAGTCGTCATGTATTGCCTGGAATGGTTCTCGTATTTCAGTAAAGTCCGGTTTGACAAGTGTATAGTAACGTAGTCCTAGGTCAGATACAAAAACGATGGTAAAAACAAGTTTTTAGAATTTAAACGTGATCATATTCTTCGCTTGAAGAAAAAAAAATCCGCTAGAAAGTTGAAAAGTGCATGTTTTAGAGGACAAAGAAGGAGAGGTCCGTGCCATCAAAGATACAGAATCGTTCTTCGGCATTTCGTCTATATCGAGTTCTTTTAGTAAATTATCCGCTTCGGATGTGTAATTGGTTATCGTGAATTGTCAACGTAGCTTCCATACTTGATGAACATATTTCAAACTCAGACTGACCAATAAACAGTGATGCTTTCAGCGTGTGCAATTTTATTTTAAATTGTTAAAATTTTATTGCAGTGTTTGGTTTTAATAAAACACTCAAGCAATATCGTTCCAATATTGACAGTGTTATAAAAAGTCTTCATCATGTTGCTTCGTTCATCTTCGGCAAGAAAAACCTGACGTCATAGTTGCATCGCTCACTCCAAATAGGGAAAATATGACGTCATAGAGACATCCATATTTGACGAAAGACGACCTAATTTGTTATATTGGATGAACTTTTGACCACAAAAATTACCCATCACATTTATCATTTTGTACGAGAGAAAATGAAAACGAAAACGGTTTTCAGCCTTTTATGGTCCACGTAAGATATTATTTCATCACGAAGATTACTTTACATAGCAAGATCTAAAGGAGCTTGCATGATACAAGTAGTTTTGAGTCCAAATTTAAAAAAGAAAAACTATTTTAATTCAGCTTTCAAGATTTTTAGGGATTATTTCCTAGAAAAAAAAATGCGAACATGGAAAAATATACATTTGAACATGATAAATGAAGTTACGAGGTGAGGGGGGATCGAATGAACCGAATATTACGATATTTCAATTTTGACAGTTAAAATTTCAGTCATTAGAATTTAATGTTTTGATTTCCAGTTTTTAATTTTGATATAATTTCTCAATTTCAATGTATCGATTTTGATATTTTAATGCTTCGGTTTCGAAGTTTAGATTTCGATATCTTGATTTTGATTTCGATGAAGTAATTTTGATTAATCGATTTTATTATTTGGATTTCCACGTTTCGATCATGATGTTTCAGTAGTCGATATTTCGATTTTGACATTTCGACTTCAATGCTCCAATTATGATATTTAGATTTCAATACTGCAGTCGATTTCGATACATCGATACTTCGATTCCGACGAACTGATTCTGGTATATCGATTTTAATATTCGGATTTCGATGTTTTGATTTCGATATCTTGATATTGATTTCGATGATGTAATTCTGACATATCGATATTAATATTTGGATTTCGATGTTTCGATTTCGATACATCGATACTTTGATTTCGACAAACTGATTCTGATATATCGATTTTAGTATTCGGATTTCGATGTTTTTGATTTCGATATCTTGATGTTGATCTCGATGAAGTAATTCCGATGTATCGATATTAATATTTGGTTTCGATGTTTCGATTTCGATGTCGCAATTTCGATACATCGATACTTCGATTTCGACAAATTGATTCTGATATATCGATTTTAATATTCGGATTTCGATGCTTTGATTTCGATATCTTGATGTTGATTTCGATGAAGTAATTCTGATATATCGATATTAATATTTGGATTTCGATGTTTCGATTTCGATACATCGATACTTTAATTTCGATTAACTGATTTTGATGAATCGATTTTAATATTCGAATTTTGATGTTTCCAAGTGAATATTTCGGTTTCGATGTTTTAACGTCGATATATTGATTTTGATATTTTCTTTTCCACATCAATTTCGATATTTCGATTTCGATTTTTCATTTTCCATGCTTTGATTTTGATATCGATTTTTTATCCTGATAATTTGATTCCGGTTTCAATAACTATTTCTATGTACATTTAAATTTTCGTTGATTTTTTTTTTGAGGTTGAATATCTTCAATCGATATTTTGGTTTTTATATTATTTTCTCGGCTTGTAAAATTAATATAATTTATTTTTTTCTCAACAAAAATCAAATCGATTTGGCAATATAGCGTTAATTTCACAATTTATTCTATCTTTTCTGAAATAATGTCAATTGAGGTACTCTAATATCTAAAAGCTTTTATTTTGAACAAGTGCATATCTTATCAGGTCTTGGTGTTTCCATTTGAAGTTTTTATTAAATTAGAAGAAAGCCACAACATGACCTAATTCTAAATTTAAAAAACACTCAAAAATTACCCTTTACTCTAATTCGACGATAATTACAAAAGATTAGAAATCAAATTGGAATAACTGAACTACAAGATACCGAAGTAAAGCAGCTTACCTAATTTGAGATGAAAAACCTCCCACGTTCTTTTTTTTCTCAAACCGAACAAAACGCTCATTAGTAAAAGATTAAAATTTGCTTAGCCGATGAAATTTTCAATTGGTTAAATTCCGTCGACTACAAAATAGTATTCTTCCCGCGAGTTAGCGGGTTCCGATAATTGGCAGGTTTATATTAGCATGAACCTTTGGCGAGGTAAACTAGGAAATTTTCTCGCTAAGTATAAAATAAACGTCGTTGTAAGATTTTCGTATTTTTTCGTTCTTTGTTTCTGATATTTTCAGTTAAAGAGTTTCCGGTTTAAAGTATATACTATACAAAGTGAACGTTATAAGTGGGCTTAAGAGTGTGCGCTTTTTCTCTTTACACATAACAAGCCACAAACGAAGTTTTTAAACGAAAAACGAACCATAGGTTTTGTTCTATTAGCTGTGTTTTTATCTGTCCCAGTTTTCTAAATAATGCCAGCTCTATAGGTTCGCCGGTTTTCGAAACAATGCAATTTTTCATTTTGGACCGAAAAACGTAGGTACTCGTTTGGTCTTATCTTTAGATAATTTTCAATAGAAAGTCTTTTGAATGGTGGAATTTTACGAGTAACGTCGAACGAGCGGCATTTTGTATCGAAGAATTATTGTTATAATACCAGCATATATTATTTACAAATAACGAACTTGTCCTGGCTTCGTTATGAAGCGATCGCCTACTTTTTTTCAGTTTTACGTATCCCTCTTCACCTCTCGTGTTTCGCGTTGATTAACGTACTAATGAAAATATCAAAAGTACGCGTTTTTTTTTTTTCGTTACTCGCATATTTTTTTATAATTTGTACGAAAAATACGATAACGAAGCACCTGCGTGCCCACATGCGTAAATTAACGTGCATCGAATGTGTTCGTATTGATGGTATCATCTGCGTATATACGGTATTGTGCCACACGGAAGTGTTGATTTGTGAATGTAATGAAACAGTTCATGCTTCCGTTCAAAGGTTACCAACGGTACCGAATTTTTTTTCCGTCGTGTCGAAAAGACGAGGATTTTGACGGGTAATTTGCCACCGAATGGGATTTTTTACTGCGGGCGTTGCCGGTGCGTCGCTTTTCGGTACCGATTTCGTGGGGTTCATGGTCCTAACTAAACAGACGCGACTACGGAGTTCAATTTTTTATCACTTTTATATTTCATTATAAATGGTGTGTTGTACTCGTGTTTTTCTGCAGCTCGATGTAAAACGAGAAGAGGATTTTCTTTTTGGAGAAAACATAGCTTCTTTCGACCAAACAATTAATTAAAAATTTAAAAAAAAATTGCAGTGTATCAAAAATGGATCTTGTAAATTTCCCGGAGTTTTTTCTTTCTCTCTGGTATTTTTGAAATTTTCCAAAAATTATAGAAATATGTATGGACAGATCAAAATCTGAATTTCACTCAATTACTTTCAATTACATTAAAACGTGAAATTTATTTTTCAAAAAAATTCCGATCCATATTTCACAGAAAATTTTTTGTTTCATGATCAATTTCAAAAAAAAATTTCAAAAACCAAAAAAAAGTTGCGAAGAAATTAGTAGGTTTTTTGGAAAAATCTGATTTTTCGACGAGTGGTTGATTTTGAATTCGGAAGGGGGAGGGGAGGGAAAAGAGAAAGAAATTTTTTTTCAATTTCCGCTACACATTGCACGACTGATCTTTCATTTCACGAGCAAAAAAAAAATTGCCCGGAACGAAAAAAGATGCATAAAAATTCTTGGGATTTTCGGAAAAATCGGATTCCTTTTATTCGTGGTTGATTTCGGGGTAGGGGAAGAGGGAGAGTAAGAGGGGATTTTTTCAATTTCCGCTGCACATTTTAGGGTGAATTTTAATTTCATGGGTGATTATAAGAAAATCTTCAAAAACAAAAAAAAGTGTAAAAAAAATCTTGAAATTTTTGGTAAAATTAGATTTTCTAATTCATGCTTGATTTTGAGGTAAGAGGTAAGAGGGAATGAGGGAATTTTGCTTTCAATTTCTGCTGCAAATTTCACGAGTGATTTTTCATTTCATGGGTGATTAAAAAAATTTTCAAAAACAAAAAAAACGAAAAAAATTCTTGGAATTTTGGAAAAATCGGATTTTTTTCATTCGTGGTTGATTTCGGAGATAGAAGGGAAGGGGGAGGGAATGAGGGAATTTTGTTTTCAATTTCCGCTGCAAATTTATTCACGAGTGATTTTTCATTTCATGGGTGATTAAAAAAATTTTCAAAAACAAAAAAAACGAAAAAAAATTCTTGGAATTTTGGAAAAATCGGATTTTTTTATTCGTTGTTGATTTCGGGAATAGAAGGGAAGGGGGAGGGAATGAGAGAATTTTTTCTTCAATTTCCGCTACAAATTTCACGAGTGATTTTTCATTTCATGGGTGATTAAAAAAATTTTCAAAAACAAAAAAAACGAAAAAAATTCTTGGAATTGTGGAAAAATTGCATTTTTTAATTCATGGTCGAATTTAGAGTAGCGGGGAGAGGGGGTGATTTTGGTGATAATCTCACGGAGTGGAATTTTTTTGCAGCATTTTTAACCATTTTGCCATGTTAATTTGTATGCAAGGACCTTCCTTTCTCTTACCGCAGAATTAATTAAAAGTTCACTTTCCACGTTTTCTATTATATGTGTAAAAAATAAGAAATTTCGCATTTTAATATTTTAAACCGTCCCTCCCCCTCCCCAACGTTTTTTGGCGACAAAAAACTTATAAACAGTAGTTCTATAGATTAATATTGAAGGTGAAACTTTCAACCTTGCCATGAAATAATTCTCTGATTCGAAAATACAGTACATAATTTTTTAATTTTCACAAATTCGGTCGAACTCAAAAAATGGGTAAAAACCAGTGAAATTTTAAAATTGCCAAATATTCTATAAATTACTTAAAACACTACGCTTGTATCCGCAATTACCAAAATTCGTCGAGTTTCGAATAAAAAAAATAAATGCGCGCCCGAACGACGGCCTATATTTCCCATTAGGACTCCGCGGTTTTCTTACGATTACGCACCGTACCACACCTGGATTATACCAATAACGCGGAGCGAGCGCGTGAACATAAGAAGCCGCTACGTTTAACGGAGCAAGCAACGAGGTGCGTTCGTTGCGCTGTTTAGTGCTTGCAACGTGTACGTCACGCGAATGTGAACGCGCCGCTGATACGTGGCGGGAAATACCTCGAGACCGACGCGCGCTCGGATTAAATTTTAATTACTTTTTTACTCGAAATCCATCAGTTCTTGAGGCTTGATGATCATGAGATTTTTTGTTTTAATCGATTATTGGAGTATTTTACGAGTATTTTTGAGGTGAAATAATGCATTTATGTGTATTTTGCTCGTTTTTCGTTGTGATCTTGTTGAGATAAAAATTTCAAAAAAATAGTAACTCATTTGGGGGTAAAAAAAAGGCTCCTAAAATTCGAGTTTCTTAATTTTCAGCACTTTTTACCTTCATTTAGATTTTCTTGTACAGTTAGCTTAAAAATAAACAGAAAATGAAAAAATAAGGAATTTGAATGAAAGGTGGGGAGGGGGGCAGTAGCGATGAAAAGTTCTCGATCCTTTATACCTTGCATTCGTTTATTTTTCTTCAATTAATAAAATCGAATTTGCTCTATACTTGTACGACTCGATCTCTAAAATGTTTATTTCGCGTTGATTTAAATTATTGATTTATTTCGCTCGCATAAATACCTCGTAGATTATTAATCATTAGATCTACATATCTAAGGTTCTCGATTACGCTCTGGCAAATATATCAGCGCACCGGCTACACGCGATCTCTATTACCGCTTGAAAACTAACATAGAAAAAATACGATACACGGTGGATCATTGGAACATGTACGCGTTAATGGTACACACCGTACACGTGGGATCAATAATGTCAACGGTGAGAATACAATTTAGCGATATTATAAATCAGCCCTCATACTCAGTACATTACTTTTAAATTACCACCTCAACGGCAAAGATGTAATAGATTTTTCTTGATAGGCGCGCGCTTTTTTTACTTTTTTTTTCAGCCACAATCTACATGCATACACCTGCATGCACTTTCAACCCTTCTTTTGAAGCTAATTCTACTAGGTCGAGTTTACATTCCGTACGTGTAATACCGCCCACTTGAAAAAATATGCATCTCGACCACATATAGCGTTTATGAGCTTCGCGCCACCTCGTCTTTTGCATCTCGACACACACATAAGACGCTGGTAAAACGGCAATTCAACGAAATAGCCCAGATTCGGTAATAATGGAAACAAAAAAGCACCGATATGGAAACCGGGGTGGAAAAAAGCACCCCTTGGCCTTTCTTCATCTCGCTATGCAGAAATATGTGGCATGGCACGTCTTAAAAGGCGACGGAGGAGCACTATCGATCGGTAAACTTAAATGGTCTGCCACTAAATCAGAAAACTGTCGTTATCCGTGACCAAAGCGTGAAAGAGAACAGACTATCCCTTCTTGCCGCGCGCCAAGAAATTTGCCATAATTTGGCCTTTCTCCGGTGCTGTTCGCGCTTCCCAATTATATTTATCGATTTAGAACTTCCAGTAATAAATTTATTTACGATTTGCGCTTTTTTTTAACGGCCGTTTCAGAACTCGATGTCTTACGGAGCTCACCGCGTTGTCTCGAAATTGCATTATAACCTCGTATCTCTTTCACGTACACGTATATACCACTTTATACACCTAGTATTTTTTCTCCTCCCTTTCACCCTCGCTCCGGTATATCTATTAAATCGTCGAGGAGGATTTTCTGCCTTCAAATGGCACGTAACTGCATTTCAAATTACACAATCCAAGGTTTAACGGCATGCACCAATTCTATTGATGCAGAATTCAGGTGGCCAAACCGGTTTCAAGGAACCTACTCACGTGATTCGTAGATTTGGCTCGAATGCAAATGCAACGTAAACGGGAATGTATACTTATTTGATTAGACTTGACAACGAATAAATCATTTTTTGTTTTACAATTTTATTATCGGTGTTAACAAGATAAATTTATTACGTAATGCGTTGCATTTTTACTTTACAACGTATCGCGATTTTATGCTAAAAAAAATTACCTCCTGTGCGATTATTAAATAACCGATTTTTTTTTTTTTCAAACTCGTAACTGCCAAATTGCTAATTTACGCCGAGAATTATATTTTATCAGCCTTGCCGGGTTAATAAATACAGTAATTTATGTATCGTATTTTCGTTTTTGTCTTATAATTTGAGATTTTTTTTACGAAATTACGTCGAGGTGGTCAAAAAAATACACATTCTGAACATGTACCGAAGACGTGAAACGTGCTTTGATTTCTTTTCCGTGTTCTTCGGTGGTTTTTTCAATTGCAATTTAGGGCCTTGGAAGGATTAGGACATTGAATTTTCAAATACGGTCACTCGGTGTGGACGTGAAATTGGAAAATTTCCAAAAATAAGTTTTTCTATTTTTAGCTGCAATTTATTAATTTTTTGTCAAAGTAATGAGATGGAAATTGGTTTTAATTTTTCAAAAAATTACCAAAAAGGTATTTCTATTTTTGGGGTGCTTTCAATGAGCAGAAGAAACGAATCTGCTAGATTTATATTGTAATTTGGAACATATAGAGAACAAAAATCGATTAGAACGTATTTTTTTCAACATTTTATTTTCTGTATACCCCCCCCCCCCTTCTGAAAATTACCACAACTCTTCACCTAATCATTAGACGTAAAAAATTTTTAAATAATAAAGGTAGCCAAAAGTACCATTGATAAGTTTTATCTCAAGTAATTTTACATTTAATCCTTTCACTACGCAAAATTAGATTTTTCTCTTTTCGAAATTCCTCAAATTTCAGGCAACAAAGTGACAACAAAAATATTTACTCGTTCATTTTATCGGAAAAGGAAACCTACAGAATTTCCATTGAAAAGTATATGTCGATTCAATTAATGATTAATTTCAATTAAAAATCCATCATTAGCAGCATTTCAACCACGAACAGGACTGAAGGGGGCGGTAGGACGAGTTTCTCTCGCGGTGGAAAGATTTGAAAAAATCACCCCAATATTTGAGATTTTTGAACAAATTGGATTTTCCAATTTATGGTTAACTTCAAGGTGAATGGTGGCGGGGAGGGAGGGGGTAATTAATGATGATTATCCAAAATGAAATTTTTAACGACGTCTTCAGTCTTATATTAAATTATATGCGAGTAGTCTCTCCTTACACCGAATTGATTAAAATTGCATTTTTCTGAAATAAAAAGTGAGAAATTTCACGTTTTAATTTTCCCGCTTCCTTCCCCTCCACATCATTTCTTGGCGACAGAAAAATTATAATATGTCGATCTGTTTTTTAGATTTTTTTTGTTCTTCGTTTTTAATTACCCTTTTAATTTATTAATTTTTAAAAATTTTTTGAGGCGCAATTTACATTTTTAGATTTGTTTATCAAAATTTATTTTAATTGTAACTTTTTTAAATTTTTCGATTTTTTTTTTCAATTTTCATAGATGGACTTTTGTGTGGTTACGTGTGTCGTAAAGACATTTTGCTCATTGCACTGTTTTTTCAATTTTTTGAAGCACAATTTTTAATTTTTAGATATTTTGAAAAAATTTAATTATACTTGTCTCAATTTTAATTTTTCACAATTTTTTGAAGCGCAATTTCCAATTTTTAAATATTTTTAAAAATCCGTTGCAATTATGCTTTTTTTAATTTTAAATTTTATTAATTTTTTGAGGCATCATTTTCAATTTTTTGATATTTTTTGAGGCACAATTTTCATTTTTTACATTTTTTTGCTCATTAAAATTTGTTTTTATTGCACTGTTTCTCAGTTTTTTGATTTTTTTTCAATTTTATAAGTACAATTTTCAATTAATAATTTTTTAAAACTATTTTTGTATTGTAATTTTTTTAATATTTTTAAGCGCAATCAAATATTTAAAAAAAATTGTTTTGATTGTAATTTTTTTAATTTTTTAAGGTGCAATTTTCAATTTTAAAATTTTTTGCCACTCCATAAATTTTGTTACTTTGAGCTCCCTAAGTCGGAC
>QBDW01010892.1:0-46851 GCA_003261595.1 Maconellicoccus hirsutus | reverse complement strand
CTATTGGAACTAATCTCTTTTCATTTCCGTCCTCGTTTCAATTTTTAATTCGAACCAATTACGAAAATCTTGAAAAAATTTAAATTTCACTGAAGGCTTTAAAACGATTTTCATTTCTCAAGGTCACCGAAAGCAAGGAACTTGGGCGCTTCTTTTCAAAACTTTAATTTTCTGAGATTTGGAAATTTTTACGAACAAAAAAATCAATGGGGCTCGAAACGGGTGAAATTTCACTGCAAAGAAATCGCACTTTCGTACTCGTGATCAATTTGTTCTATTCTGAGCTTGAGAACGTTTCTTAATAGCTTTTCCTCGAAACAAGAAGTATGTTGAAGAATGGACGGGAAGGGGGGGCAGACGAAGGAACGCATTAGGCATTAGGTGAACTCCCTACTAAATATAAATATAGGTAACGTAACTTGAGGTAGCTTTGTAAGGTGTTTTTTCAAGCTCCAAAGTAGCTTTTAATAAACGAATGTAAGTTTTAATCGTGTGAAAGCACTTTTCAAAGTAACCCCAAGTCGTGGAAAGGAGTAACACTGCATTACCTTTTCGACGCCACAAACGAAATAAAAGGGTACGAAAATCGTGAGCGATTACTCGAGAAGGGAAGGCATAGCTGCTTTATTATTTTTTCGCACCTTCGAATCAATGAATCGATTGTTGATAAGAAATCTAAACCAATGTATACGCCTACCTGAAAACAAACAAAAAAAAAACGCGTTAAAATAAAGGAAAAGAACATTTCAAAATTATTTTTGAAGTTTACATGACATCGGTAAAATAGAAAACATAGTATTTTCTCATCACTACGAAAAAATAACTATTACTCAAATATTCATGTAACGAAAATTGAATAATAAATTTTTAAAAGCTCTTTTACAACGTGACGCCACCGTATCGTAAATATAAAAGGGAATACCTACGAGTCGATCATTTTTTCAACTTTCTTACGTGTTTATAAGTTTATCGCTTCGATGAAACATTCCCCGAGTGAAGTACTTTTGTCAAAAATAAACACGTGCTTGTGAAAATCGTACATCGACAAAATAGGTACATGACCTCGCAGATGAACATTATAAATTTAAATTAATGAGGATTTTTTTCAAAAAGGAAGAAATATTCATTGCTCGATTACGTAGTACTTATTGTTTTGATTATTGTAATGCTTGGGAAATGTACACCCCGTGGAGAAGATTCAATTACCGAAGTTTGTTTGCCTCGTAATCCGAGTTCGTTGCTAATGCAACATGAAGGTTTTTCCAGACGTAAATAAAAAACTCAAATCTGCAGGGAATTCTCGTGGAAATATCGCGTTGCGAAACGGAGTCAATAAAATAATCTGCGATGAAAAAAAAAACAACGGATTAGATTGATTATAACTGGATTGCATTAAGCGATTCGAAAGTATAAGTAAAACTCGGTTTTTATTTATCTTCGAGAATCTTGTTAAAAGCTAAAAAAATTTCAGGAAATTTCCCAGCTTCTTGTAACTTGGTTTGATATGAAAAAGTTTGTTTTTTATTAATTTTGAGAATTTTTTATTCTATTAAATTCATCGATAAAATTCTTGGGATTTTTTCGGCATATTTTTTTTTTTGTTAAAATAATAAAAATCGTATCGTTTATTTTGTATACCTACGGAAAAAATGTCAAGTTTTAGAAAAACAAAAAAAAGCATAAATTTACTTCCCCTCTTCCTCGGCATTCTTGTTGTCTTAAATATCCTTATATATTACACAGACTGAATTCTAAAAGAAATTCATTGCCTTTTATAAATAGATTATGTAACGTGCAGCTGAACTTATTCGAAGGAGGTTATTACCTATTAAAAATAATTTTTACGAGTTAAAAGATTACGTTTCGTAGTCTAAGTTGGTGAATTTTGTTGAGAATTAGTCCATTAAAGAAGCAAAGACTTTTCGAAAATATCGCACCGAATTTTTCCTTTCACGTTTTACCCCGTTGAATTCATCGAGGGTGTTTTAATTGTCGTTTTGTTCAACTTTCGCGTTATCGTCGGCCGTAAAAACTCGTATTGCTGATACAAACTACCAAGTTGGTGAATTAAAATGTAATATACGTTTATACGATTCGCGGATTAATTAATTTTTAATTTATTCTTCATAGATTTTCCATGGAGTTTGGAATTATGGTAAAAAGTAGTTTCAATTTTGAGTATTATTGAAAAAGTAATTGTTGTTTTGAAGTAATCTACCTTGAAGAAGTAAAAGAACAGTTTTTTTTCAAAGTTAACACGCTTTTTTAACGACGATGATGAGTTAGGAGATTTAATTGGCGCTGAAAGTTTATCCAATTGTAACCGACTTTTGAAAAAAAAACACCAAATCGAGAGAAAACAATTCTTTTCGAAGTTTCGAACGCGCACGGAAAAAAATAAAAAGCTAAATTAAAGAAATTAACAGTTTTTTCACGTTTTTTGTTACACTTGCAAACTTTTTTTTTTTACGTGTAATTGACACGATATTTTTCAATTACGAGATAAAAAATTATTCTGGCCGTTTTCCTTTTATTGTAGTGCGCCAGAGACGCCTTTTAAACGAGCACGTTTAGCCATCATAGTGTTTTTAAGTGCGCCGAATAATCGAATAATTTAACTCGCTTAATTAGTACCATTTTACGTGATTTTTTTCCACCCCTGGGCTCCTACTGATTAGTAACGTTTGGCGGAAAAGTTTCAGTTATCTGGGGTTGTGATCGTGAAGGCGTTCTTTTCCTGTTAGAACCGTTTTTAGTCGAATTGAATTTTTATACGGCGGAAGCATCGTGTGAAATTACGTACGTGATTGATGATGGTTTTTTTTCCGCAATTTGTATCGTATATGAACATTAATCGATGTATAGAAATTTCAGAATTTTCGTTTTCGACCTATAAATGGCGTTACTGATAGTTTTTTTGGTGTCTTGTGAGATATAAACATGTCCTAATCGGAATCAATTACCGCGAAATTTTTTATGAACCTAAATTTGTTAATTAATGTTTTATAATGTGAAAATTTACATTTTAGGAATTTTTGGCGGATTTTTTCAGGAGGTGGGGAGTAAAGAGGGGTAGAATTTATAATGATTTGAAAAAAGTTTCATATGCGTGAAAATATATTTTCTGTCATATGCAGCTCATTTCTCTAATCCTGAGTGAACTGTTTTTTGAGTGGTTTTCTTTGCACGTATAAGTCTCTAGAGAACATTTCGAGGTGCTCTGTCAAAAAAATTGACCTTCATATTTTATTGATTTTTTTTTACAAAATTTAATTACCTCAATTTGTCATTACAACAACTCCGAAGCCAAAATTTCGTCAATATTTCTAAAAATGCCAGATTCATATTCTAGCAACGTGAAACCCTGGAAAGTCAAGTGGGTAATGATAGCTGGTTTTTTGTTTCTGTACGAAACAAAAAATTCGACTAAAATAACCGACATTTAAGGTGATCTCTGAAATTTTCTGTAAAATACGACCAATGTTGGTTAAATGGCCAACAACGAAAAAAAAATTCTTCGACGTGACTAGAATATGAGGAAAATTACGCGCTAGTTTGGAAAACACGCTCGAGGCTGCTTTCATATACTAAAATGGACTAGGCCGACGAATCAATTAGTCAATGAAAACATCGGCGCTGACGAGGAAAAACCTTACGAAATGCAGTCGGATTTTGTGTATGAAAAGGAAAACTTTAAATTATTAAACCTCATTTCCAACATATTATTTATAACGCGGCCACTTTGAAATCGTATACCCTTTTGAAAGACGCGGAAAAACAATGTTAGATAACATAATGCAGACGGAATGGAGAAAGTGAATATGTTAGCATTGTTTGGAATTCATCCAAATGAAATCTACTACACAAATGGAAGTCGCAAAACAAAATTTTCTTATTCTTCGGATTCCTTCGTGCTTTCCCCAATGCATTTCGTAGACGGCGATAACGCGAATTATTTTTTACCGCTATCGAAAAGATTCAAAAATTATAACGCGATTTAAAACACGCCTATTTTAAAAGTTCTAATATCCGCGAGATTTATCTTCTTGGAATTGCGCATTTTCGATATTTTTTCAAACCGTAACCGCAATCTCGATGCGTATTTCTCGGTATTTTTTCCCGTTAAAAAACTACGATTAGTTTTTGGCGACGAGAACACGCTGTAACGTGTGGAGTATTTTCTGTACTTAATTTCAACCGAGTTTTACTTCTCGGAATTTTCCCTCGTCAACATGCTAAGTTTGGTGGTTTGATCGAGCGCGTTGAGTTTAAATTTTATGTCGCGTTAATAATGTCAGTTCCATCGGTAATACTTGTCGAAAGCTATTTACTGTACGAAAAAGCACACGATGAGAGGTTTTTTGAAGGTTTTTTTCTCCAGCTATAAACAAATTTATAACTATTTGTAATGGGGTACTTGTTGGATGGAGTCGTTTGGAATGTTTACGAACGTTGTGGAATGGGGAAGTATTTATGGTGCGAGGATTTCGTTGTGTTTTGTGATTTTCAGAGGGAATTTTATCGTGAGAGAGCATTTTCGAATGTCCAAATACTTGATGAATTTAGTTAGATTTGATGTCGTTGGCACCTTGGCAAGACTAAACCTTTTTTAAATTGGAAAACACGTCATTTAAAAAATTCATTGTTATCAAACATTACTTTAAAAAAATTAAAATTGGTTTTTCTTTATTTTTGAGCAACCAAACAAGAAATTCCTCTGGTTTAGGAAATTCTTGGAGGGCAGTGTTGCATTTTTGGTTTTTGGAATGCGAAAAATCGCATCGAAAATTCTCTGATCTCGTCGTATATTCTAGATCGAAGACTGGCTCAGTGATTTGAATTAATTTTCAGTAGTTTTGTAGGGAATTCAAAGGGCTTTAATTTTGTACTGAACTAATTTTCTCGTAAAAGCGGTTTTCGCTGAGCTAGAAATGGAAAACTGCTTGTCGAATAATTCGGTAGCAAAATTACGAAAACTCTATATTGTTAGGTCTCTAACTTAAAAAGTAATTGGCAAATCTGAAGAAATTTTCAGTGGATTTTGTAGAAAATCTAATGAACTTCAACTTTGAATTGAACTATTTTTTTGATAAAATCAGTTTTCTCCATGTTAAAAGCGAAAAATAGTATTTATGCCATTTTTTACTCAAAATTACGAGGAAGTTTTTTTTTTAATTTCTCGTAGAACACAAATGCGTCGAGTGAAGTTAGTTCTTATGGAGTTCATTTTGTAGAGAATTTCATGGGCTTTAATTTTGAATTGAATTATTTTTTTGATTAAAGCAGTTTTTGCAAAGATACAAGCAAAAAACTGATCTCGGGTGGTGTTATGAAGACATTAAATTTCAAGTACTCATATGATACCAAATTTTAGTTTTATTTTTTATTTTTGTAAGATTAAGGCTAATTTCAGGCTAAATCGATTAAATTAAATTTACAGCTAATTTTTTAACCAATTATTTTGTTTTTTTCTAAAAATTAAACTTAGCTACTTCATGAGGTTTGCTTGTTAAGCAGCATAATTCTGACACGAAACCAACTCATCTTAGCATATCCGAATTTATAAGTCTAGTACATAATTTACATTCCTTCTCATGCAATTCTCGACCGAGCCTAAGTAAAATTACATGGTTGAAAAATTAAGCCATTTATTGTTCATATTATTACGATGGGTATAAAACGAGGTCAAACCTTATAAGATTATTAGCCATCAATCATACAAACGGCATTAATTATGTTGGTGTTAATGTTCCAGTTAACGTAGTTGTAACTAGTGTGTAGTGTGTACTTATAAACGACGATTAAATTTCACTCTCGAACTCGCATAAGCTATACACAATTGCCTAGTTAATTATTTGAAAATGATATCGTTACGAATTACGTTCGTATCAACGAATCATCTATATCGCTGAATAGTTTACAACATCAAGCAAAAATTCCTCTCCAGCTGTGAATTTCAGGAATGGCGCAGTATCGACGAATATGTAATTTCGTGGTCGCGAAAAAAAAATAATGCGGTGAAAAATCACAACGTTGATGGCGCCTTTTAACCCATTCGAGTTTTGGATTCAATAGGCAACTAATGAAATTGAAAAAAAGGATAATTTTTACTCGTGTGGTATGAGACTTGGCAACAGTTCTGACGTAAGGAATATTAAACGAATATGTGTGTATTAATAAATCGTAAATTTCGCCAATCAAACGCAACAAAGAAACCACATATGAAAAAAATCAATACGCGAATTTATCACTGCGTAATAAAATAGTAAAACAGTTGCTTTAAAAAATAACATAAATTTTGGAATTCTCAAATACAAATTTAGCCTTTTTTATTTCGGAGCCAGACTTTATTTTGAAATTAACTTGTCTTATGGTTGAATTCCCATAACGCGTTATCAGGTTTTCGATGTTAAAGATAGGTTTGTTAATAGATCGGGTGTGAGATAAAGGGGGTAAAACTTATTGTGAAAGTTTGAACTGAATTTAAAATTTGACAGTAAAAGTATACAAACGGGCGTCAAGTTTGTGGTTTTTTTTTCCCTAGCTAGAATAACAAAGTAGATATAAGTTTTTGATATTTTACGAGCAACGGTGTAGACTGTAGACGATTGTGATTTTTTTTCGATTGCGACTTGGGAATTACAGACGCCAAAATTCGAGTTAGTTGGGTTTAGGGTTTACAAACGTCGTGCTTTATTTCTCAGGTCAACTAGCTAATTAGAATTATTCTCATTAGAACGCCTTGAGGTTTTGGCAAGTGACAGGTTAAGTAGTCAATAAGGTTATGCAAGCATCTCGAATTCACCGAGTGGAAAGCGTTTTCGGGTAGTTTGGTTCATACAGCGTTGGTTAATTTCATTATCTACGAGAACTTGAAATGAAAGAAGTATAATAAATTCAAATGGTAATTTTGGTTCCGCTTCTGGATTTTTTTTCTCCGCCGGAAAGCAAAACAACCAATTTTATCCTAATTAAGAAAAGTGTAATATTTTATTCATATTTTTACAATTCAATCCTTTCAGTTTTTTACCCTTATGTTTTGTAGGATTAAGTATACAATGAAAAGTGAAATGTTTACTCGATGGGGAATTTTTGCTAATTCGTAGGATTCTTATTAGCTGCGTGCTTTGGTGCAATACCAAAGGAAACTTTTAGATACTCAAGTCTGGTAATTTTATCGAAGACGAGCTTTTTCCGCAAAAATTTTCGGGTATCGTAATTTAGCGTTCATTCGAAACGGTTCGTCGATTTACATTTCACCAACGTTCACATTTCACGAGTGGTTGGTAATTTGTAGTATTTTTTTAATTTAAAGGTTTTCAAGCGTTGAGAAAAAATTTCTTAATTTTAGTAACCCCTTTGATTACGTGATGATTTGAGTGTTCGATGCACGAACACTCTTTTTACACATTTTACAAAGCCATCGAGATGAAATCCGTTTTTTTGTTTCTTTTTTCCGCCATCTTACGAATTTAAACTCGGCGCGTTATTTCTATTAGGTAATTTTGTCGAAACGTTTTTTTCTTTATTAGCTCGCGCCGTGGAGTACTTAGATTGTGGAGTTCGGATGTATGGGAATTAATACGGCTCAATTTTTATACGTACAGGATTTGCTCGACGAAATAACTTTTTTTCTCGTGTCGAACCAAAGGCTTTTCCGTTAGTTGAAAAACGAACTCGGCTTTATCTGATTTTTGTTTAGGTTGAAAATTTTCGCACGATGGAATTCGTTCGTCGTAATGACAGCTCTTTCTGTATTGTCGTGTTTATTGGTAAATATTTGTTTTGTAAGAGGTGGAATTATTGTTTGTGGAAATGTATCGATGGTCAAGTAGTGTTTGTAGCTTTAATAAAATTTCATAAGGTTTCGTCGACGTGGTCTTAATGAAAGGTGGCGTGGAATTCATGAAAATACCAGGCGCAGTGTTAATTTGAAAGAGGAAGTATTATGAGGTGTATGTGGTCGTTGTTACGTATCCGATTTACTATGTGATTGGTTATCTCAAAAGAAATATATGGAAATAGGTTCTGTCTTTTTTTGTTTTTCAACGAGTGTTATTTGTTGGGCTTTTGATTAGGAATTTCATCATTTATAAAATCCGTGTTAAAAAAATTATACGATAGTAAATGAGCGATAAAATCGCATTAACAAGTAAAATCATCATGAAAGACCATAGACAAGTAAGTAAAGGTGGCCTCAGGGTCCAAATTTTGATGATATTTGGGTAATAGGTGGATACCATTGAGAAATATCTCTGACTAAAATTTCAGCTCCCCTCTCTCCCCCGTTTTCGATAAATAATTTTTTTTCTCGAAAATCTGATAAGAATTTTTTTTAAATTACAATAAGACGGTTTTCGCAAGATGCGAAGCAAGACAAAAAATAACATACAAAAATCGACTTTTCGACTTCAAAAAAATCGCAACATAATCTTGAAATTAATTCGAACAAAAAACGTTATACGGTCAATAACCCGAAAATCGGTAGATTTCGAGAAAAAAATTATTCAAATGATGAGCTTAAGCGCGCGCGCGTCAATCGGTATTTCTCGCTGTGCGGTAGCGCCTCGTTTACGGTTACGCGGCATCGCGCGTAAGTGTAAACGAGGCGCTACCTCATAGTGGGAAATGCCGACCAACGCGCGTACGGTTTTTGCGATTTTTGACCACGACCCCGAGAAGGTAAAATTTCGAAAAAATATACGACATATAGGAGTCCAAGATGCGTCGAAAAAATGAGTTTTAAAAATTGTGCCAGTTGAGATAGGTGCGTCAAAAAAAAAATTAAGTCGAAAACGTTCGTTTGGAGGGGTAAAAAATTGGTGTGGGGAATTGTTGATTTCTTCATGGAAGGTCCTTGTAATGATCCACCACCATTTACCAAAATTTCAATTAATTCCATCTACTGTAATTTAAAAAAAATTACTATTTTATTTTCAAGAATAAATTATTTTTCTAAAACGGGGTGGCGGGGGCTGAAATTTTGGTCATGGATATTTCTCGATGATATCCACCTGTGCTACCCAAATATCATCAAAATCTGGGCTCTGAGGTAGATCGCCTATGCTTTTCTGCCTCTAGCTTTCGTTTGATGTCATCCTCATTAAAACTAGGTTATCATTTATCATCATGAAGAAATACATGGAAGGTTCTTCGGTGACGTAGAAATACTTCGTAATTGTAGTATTACCCTCTTATGAAAAAATAACGAAAACTTACAAAAATCAAGTTTCGATCCAATTAGCAACTTAAACAAAGACATTCAGAGCAAAGATTTTCTTTACGTTTAACACGTGAAAAACTCTGGAAAAACGAAATTAAAAACTTTTAACGATTCGGGACTACTATCGTTCGCGGGTAAAATGAAAAATATTTATCAGCGCGTACTCAAAACTTGGCGAAATTATTCTCGCAGAGGGCATAAGTTAAAACCCTAATTTACAAATTTAAATCGCTCAGTTTACGACTATGACGTAGTAATATAACAAATAATCCTCGAAAATTTCGCTATAATCACAAATCGTCGGTATAGGTAAGCTGTTGAGGCGGAGATAAACGATGGTAGGAAGTTTCGCAGCTTTAAAAACTTCACTTTTCTTAGCTTACGGGTTTTTCTGATGGTTTGTGGCGCGTATTCGTGCGGCAGGTTCGAGAGCATTAACGATTTTGTGTAAACGGCGCCGAGCGCTGTTTAAGCCATAGAGGAGTGAATTAAAACACATCCTATTCAAAATACCTGAAAGGATATTTACCATTTCTATATTAATTCGGATTATATAAAGTTTTCAAGGGGCTTAACATACACGGCTGTAATGGAAAAAAAATTCCCTCATCCTTTATTACACATACCATAAACCATGAAATAATTTCCCGGTTCATTGGTACAGCTATTTTATATACGTAAACTCTCGCAGCTGTAATCGGTCACTTTTTCTTTCTGAGCGAGTTTAATCGTCTCTTTAGACATTTTTTTTTCATTCTATAGTGAAATGAGAAAGTGTACGAGAGGCAGTCATAACAAAATGAACGATTACATTCGCAAAATTAAATTAAACGTCGCGAGTATTCAGGAAACGAGCTCAATACCGAGTCGAGTACATGAGATGTAGCCTTTTTCCTACTTCTTTCTGGAAATTAATAATAAAAAAAAGGTTTCCTCGACAACGGTGTTTTCCTCTTGTAACGTCAACCTACTTACATACTTTATTAAAAATTCTTTTCCTCGAAAAGGATACCTATTTTGTGTTTATGTTTTTACAATTGCACCGAAAATGTTTATATGAGCTTTGATGACGTATAAATTTACAAGATAATGCATCTCGTAGACGACATAACGAATCAAACGTATTTTATTTCTTTTGATACGTAAAAAGACATGGTATCTTTTTTCTCCGCCGTACTCGAAATTAATACACAGTTCGATTGTAACGATGTTTTCAATTTTAATGAATTATATTCGCTTAATTAATCGAAAGAAATAAACCTCGACGGGATATAACAAACGAAATCATAAAATTACTATTTTTTCATTAAACTTTCACGTGAAAAAGTATCGAAAAAGTAAAACTTTGACCGCAAAGTTTCTTTGAAAAGTTAGCTTTTCCAACAAGTTTCAACATGCCTGGAATAATGGCGTTAGCCGCTACGTTTTCGGTACATTAATTACATTCGTAGGCTTTACACAGATAAGAAAATTTATTTGGGAATATCATCGCGCAGCGTTTGCAACGACCTTTACCATGCTTTTGCTCGATAAATGATGAATTTTTCAAACAATACGTATTTCGAGGTAAAAATGAAAAATACGTCGAGTACCACCCATATAGAAAGCCAAACTGTCAGCTACAAGACGAAGTTAAATTTATCGAAGAACTTAACATTGTTTACTTAAAACTTCAAACGTACCGAAAAAAGAGTAGGTACATTTGCCTTTCGTGTACCGAACGAAACGATAAAAGCCACACGTACTTTTCAAAGATAAATTCCAAGTTTACAAACCCTGTGGAATTTTTTATTGCGATTTTTAATCAGATTGAAAGATAAGGAAGAGAAATTAAATCAGCGTGAGTTATCCGAACGTCTGGGATTTCTTATTGCGACGAAATAACGAAAACGAAACTCTTTGATGTGACAATTTCGGATATTTGGAGTCTAAAATAAGATTTTAATTATAGTCGGGGAGTTCGCATAAAGGGATCTATCGCTTTTAAGATGGTATCATGAGGCATATATATTTTTTTAATAAAGGTCCTCGAGAAATATAATGTATACTTATACAAAATAACTGAGAATAGCAATTTTTGCTTCATAAGGTGAATTAAGAGATTAGTCGTTATTTCGAGTCATTCATGTTTCAAAAAAATGTAGTTAAAACGTTTCAGGAGAAATTTTTAACAATACTTTGAGGTAGTCAATTCTGTTATCGAATATTACCATTTGAGGCCATTTAATCAAGAAGCTCGTTTATGAAGAAACTCTATTCACAAGAAAAAGTTCTGCGTTCAGAGTAAGCTAAAATTAATTGATTAAAAAAACGACCAGTAGATAGTGCCACTACGTTTTGTTTTTCCTCGCGACTCCCCTCCCCTCTTTTTAGTCTAGTTTTGTTAGGTGTTGTCATGGTAACAGGCAGATATGAGATTAGAAATGCCGGGTAACTTGTGTAAATAATGAGTAAAAAATTTAGTGTTGCTACCTATCGGAAAAACATGCAATTACTTTTATTCTGTTTTTATATGAAAATTATCATGCTATTTCCTATGCACAATGAAGTTGATTAATCTATAATAACTTGCAAGCTTCATAAATAAATACATAAATATATGTCTAAAAATAAGCAAAGTGATGTAGTATCTCTCTATGTATTTCGCTCTCAATTACTACTTCAGACGTACTTTCTTATACCTTTGTTTGACATATTATTTCATGATGGAATATCTCTCACAATACGTTCAAGCTGGCGCTGAAGAGATTTCCAATAATGAAAATGAAAAAAACATATCACAAAGAAGTTCATCTTTAGACCTGGATTTTTTTACGATACAAAATATTATTTCTCATTGAAATTCTTCGCATATAAAGGTTTATTAAATTAACATTTTTTTTTCTAAATGGCAAAATAATATGTAATCTTACGAGGTACATTTTTCGTTGAAATTATTATTATGCAAATGGCGAAATCTCATTCGCGCTATTATTAAATTTTTTTTCTCATGTGTTCTCATGGAAAATTATACTCTGAGAGTGTATCTCATGAAGAAACATTTTCTAATATCAATTTTTTTTACGAACGAGATATTAAAGGAGTAATTTCGTGCAAGGTGTTAATCGATTTAGTTTGAAAATTATTTCTTTGGAAAATTAGCGAAATAAAGGTATCAGTATGCATTCCCAGTTACATATTTAATTTCGTTAAATTACGTTTAACACTTGGTATTAATATTACAAGAAGTTTTCCATCGAAAATAATCCTTACATTAGAGCAAATGGCGAAATTAATCCATCAAAAATATGAAGACGGTTCGTACGAAAGCTACGTGAACTGATTTAACGCTCCCATGCTCTAAACAAAGCTTCCGAATAGTTTTTAAATCTTCCAAGCTCACGCTTCACTTTCGCTTGTTTCCAGAATGAGATTATGTTTTACGTGCGTAAGCATCTAATGCGTTTCATTGCGAAAAAAACCACCACTCTTCGTCTTCGTTCTTTCATTATTTATTCTAGCAAATCACCTTTAATAAGGGAAATTTAAAAAAATAATGTTATTGAATAAACCCTTCTCGCGTAGTTTTTTGTTGCATATTTCGTTTCGCTGTAATAATCAAAAGTGACAGTGAAATTAGTAAAATCCTCGTCAGATATTTCTATTCGTTTATCCTTTGTAAAGCAAAGTGTCAGATTAAGTTATTCGTTCTAATTCGTTAACTGTATTTTTTTGTTACTCGTATCCAACGTATGAGAAAATCTAATGTAAATATTATCGTCTGGAAAAACGAGCTGTTTAACGGAGTTTTGCTATGGTGCATTTGTACTGGGGAACTTTCACAGTTGACAAATCGTAATGGAACGTGGGCGTAAATATGTATACGTTGAAACATCGTGACAGTATTTTATAAACGTTACGAGAACAAAATGAAGATTTTTTTCATTCAATTTTTTCTCACTCAACATTTTAATCAATAAATTTTAAATTTCTTTTTATGTTTACATTTTATGCGAAAACTTCTTTTCATCTGAGTTTGTTTTCAACCTTGTTTGCATTTAAAATTGATTATCTTCTTGGAGTAAAAATAACAAGTATTATCGAGAGTGTTCAGCTGAGAAAAAACATCCACGTTTTTTAAATATTTTCTAATAAGTACGAAGGTATTTTATTTTAACGTCATTGAATAAGTGAAACGATGTTTAAACTTTGAAGCACGAAATACGCACAAGTTTCAATAACTTCGGGAACAACACGAACCTACGTAAACAGTTTAGAGAAGAGTACTTCATCAGTGCTCGCTTTTGTACGATAATTTCCAAGGTAATTAGCATCCGCTGTAGTTCATTTTAATTTTATGTTTTTGTTGTTTATCTTTTGAAGAGAAAAAAAAATTGGAAATTTAATTTCCAGAGTGCCTTAGACAAAGTTGCAAAATTATAGTTTTTTAAATGTTGTTTATAAAAACCAAATTGAATTTGAATCGAATACAGGCAGTTGAAATTGTACTAAATGAATTTATTCACGATACGGTGTGGTCCCCCTGGTGTGAGCAAGTGCTGGCATCAATGCAGCAGGGCGGAGACTGAACCTCTGAGAAAGACGGAAACTGGTTCAATTGGTAAGCAAAAAGAAGTTTGGTTTAGTTCGGTTCAGTTCGGTTCAGTTCAGTTCAGTTTGGTTCAGTTCAATTCAGTTTGGTTTGGTTTGGTCTGGTTCGATTTGGTTCTCTTTGGTTTGATTCGGTTCAATTCAGTTTGATTGAGTTTGATGGTTCAGTTCAGTTCAGTTTGGTTTGGTTTGGTTCGATTTTGTTCTCTTTGGTTCGGTTTGGTTCAATTCAGTTGGATTGGGTTTGGTAGTTCAGTTCAGTTTAGTTTGGTTTGGTTTGGTTTAGTTGATTTGGTTTGTTTTGGTTCTGTGTGGTTCGGTTTGGTTTGATTGGGTTTGATGGTTCAGTTCAGTTCAGTTTGGTTCAGTTCAATTCAGTTTGGTTTGGTTTGGTTCGATTTGGTTCTCTTTGGTTTGATTCGGTTCAATTCAGTTTGATTGGGTTTGATGGTTCAGTTCAGTTCAGTTTGGTTCAGTTCAATTCAGTTTGGTTTGGTTTGGTTCGATTTGGTTCTCTTTGGTTTGATTTGGTTCAATTCAGTTTGATTTGGTTTGATGGTTCAGTTCAGTTCTGTTCAGTTCTGTTCATTGATTTGGTTCGGTTTGGTTTGGTTTGGTTCGGTTCGTTTTGATTTGGTTCGGTTCGTTTTGATTTGGTTCGGTTCGGTTTGGTTTGGTTCGGTGCTCTTCAGTTTGGTTCGGTTCAATTCAGTTTGATTGGGTTTGGTAGTTCAGTTCAGTTTAGTTTGCTTTGGTTCGGTTCGATTTGGTTCTCTTTGGTTTGATTCCGTTCAATTCAGTTTGATTGGGCTTGATGGTTCAGTTCAGTTCAGTTCAGTTCAGTTTAGTTTGGTTTGGTTTAGTTTGGTTTGGTTTGGTTTGGTTTGGTTTGGTTTGGTTCGGTTTGGTTTAGTTTGATTTGGTTCTGTTTGGTTCGGTTCGGTTTGGTTCAGTTCGGTTTGGTTCAGTTCGGTTTGGTTCAGTTCGTTTCGATTCGGTTTGGTTTGGTTCGGTGCTCTTCAGTTTGGTTCGGTTCAATTCAGTTTGATTGGGTACGGTAGTTCAGTTCAGTTTAGTTTGCTTTGGTTCGGTTCGATTTGGTTCTCTTTGGTTTGATTCAGTTCAATTCAGTTTGATTGGGCTTGATGGTTCAGTTCAGTTCAGTTCAGTTCAGTTCAGTTTTGTTTAGTTTGGTTTGGTTTGGTTTGGTTTGGTTTGGTTCGGTTTGGTTTAGTTTGATTTGGTTCTGTTTGGTTCGGTTCAGTTTGGTTCTGTTCGGTTTGGTTCAGTTCGTTTCGATTCGGTTTGGTTCAGTTCGTTTCGATAGATTTGAGTCGTTCGTGTTGTAAAATAATTCTTGCTTTTTTGTTCTTGAAAATTTTGGACACATTCTCCTTTGGATTCATATTCTCCAGAAACTTTGATATTTGATGGCACTCGATAAAAATAAAGTCTTCGAGGAGTCCATGAATAACCATGTTTATAGCTCATGTTTAAGAAAATGACATAACACTCATACAAATCGATTTTCAGATTTTCGATAATGTCCAAAACGAACACAACGTTATTCCTCGCTAATACACGATTTTCGTCTTAAAACCGAGAAAAACTACGTTACAACATCGAACAAAAAGTTGGAAATTTCTTCGCAATAATGACGATTTGCGATAATTTATCATCCTGCGTGTTTTTACGAGCAACCGCGCTAGAATTTTGAACGACGGAAAAGTTGAAAAACTCGTAGTTTCCAGTCCTTGAAAACTGATCGCCAAATATCTTTATCTGGGGGTAATAAAACAGAGAAACATTTATAATTCACCCGCGACGTGAAAATATCCGCGAAGTGATCTAGTTCGCGGACAAGGGTAAGAAGAATGAAAAAGTACGGAAACCTCAACGTTGATGCTGTTAACTGGTGGAATTTGTAAAACGTTTTATGCGCGTTGACCGATAAACATCAGCATCTCTGGCATATATATTTCACGGTTCAACGTAACGCGCGCACGTCTCCAAGTTATATCTAATATTTTCGCCAAAGACCCCCATAATTCAACTGGAACCGAGTAACTTCTCGAATAAAAAGTACGCTCGTTTTTATCTTCAATTATCAAATTGAAAGTTTTAAATGTCAATTGCGCTTACAAAGCGCATTATTTCATGATGGTAATTTATTATATTGCGGTTGCTTATACTCGTATCATAGGTGGAAGTGTGTAAAAGGGTCGCGCTGCGACGATTCTCGCACTACCTACGACAGAACAATGGTTGTAAAAAATAGTAAAATATGTTCGGCCGAAAAAAAAAAAAGAGTAGAAAGTGTTGGGCGAATACAGAAGCGAGTCATTTTTCTAAAGGAGCGCATTTTGAAATTTCTGTGGCAAAACTTTTCGCTTAACATTATGAATGTAATAACAAGAGAGAACTTTAAACGCAATTCTTTATTTCCCGCATTTTATTACCGTAATTACCTACAATGTTTTATTTCCGAATGTTATGCATAAAATAGCCATAAAAAGCGCACCAATGCGAAAAAAAAATGTAAAAAAGCTCATTCGCTTTTTATTTGCATTCGTAGATTTATTTTGACATTCTTTTACAAGTAATTACGCTCGAATATCGGCGCGGCGAGGGCCAACGCGAAAAAACACGTCTCGGTTGTTTTTTTCCACGATGTTTATTTTATGGCGAATAATTCGCTTAATAGAATTCCGAAATATGCATCGCTAAACGAATACCATCGGTTTTTTGAAATCCGATGAAAGAGGTCTTGTTTCATGTTCTATGGGATTTCTTGCTTTTTTTTTTGAAATTTTATTCCGAACGGAGTCTCAAACACGTTGTATTCCTTTGGGTCTTGTTTGCCTTTTGAAATTTTTTTTTGCACGTTATTCGCACAAGGATTAGGTAACGGTTTGTAGAAAGGTCTATTTGTCATTGGATTTCAAATGTACGATGGAAGTTCATTTGTTCTCGTTTCGTTTATGTGAGACGATTGCGGACGCGGAGGTGAAATTTCATCATCGATGGGAGCGTCGTTATGGGCTATTTTTTTTCATCTCTGTGTGAGACGTTTTCGGAAGTGTCATTCGAGTTATTCAACATCTTTAGAACGAGCTGGATGGTTTAGAAACGCCCGAAAACGGTAAAAGCCTTTTATACGAATTAATTATACCGGGCCGAGGAATGATATTAATTTAAAGATTACGAAACGTAACGACAACTTAATTACTTTAGTGAAGAAATTACTACGGAGTTTTTCACGATAAAGTGCGCTTATTCGTAGCATATTTCTTTTGAACTATTTAACTAGTATTTTCTTATATAGAAAACGGTTCACGTTAAATCAACTAAATTACGTTCACGAGTAAAATAACACAACATGAAAAATAAACAAGACTCATCGTAGCGTGAATTTTGGTTGAAAAGTATTAAGCCATTTGCATAAATTTAAATTTTGTTTGCCATTTAACCTTTGTTTTTTAAATTGCGACATCTCCGTTCTCGTTTTTACATTAGATACGAAGCATTTAAAATAGCTTTTTCAATTCGGTAGTTCGAAAACGCTGGCGGGTTCGCGTTTATGAAATATCGTTCGATAACGAATTACTACGCGTGTAATTCGTTTCGATATAATGCGCAATTCAATTAAAAGGTTATTTTTTTAATGGCGAATAACGATAATCGGCGGTGTTAATTCGATAAAAACCTCCGTCGGTATGTTTCGACTAGTTTATGTTTTCGTCGTACAATTTCATTAACAATTTCAACGTATATCGTGTGATCCGCGTTTATGACGCTGGAAAACATTGTCGTATTTGTTAAGTGTTTCTAGCATCTACCCTCTTTTTTATTTAATTTACCAAAGAAAAATAGTTCCGGATAAGATTTTCAGTGGTACATAAAAGCGCGTATTTTCTTGACTTCTTCTCCCTTTCGCTCGCCTTTTACAACGAGCACGGTTTTACGAGCGTTTTTAAAAACTATTTGGTGTAAGAGGTTTTCGTGTAATCGCGTACCCTTGGTTAATTAACATCCCCGCGCCTTTTACACAAAAGGTTAAAACTCCGCGTAGTTAAGATGATTAATAGGTCGCTCGTTACGACGGCTTTTGTAATCTTTATTTTCTTATGTAACCTCAAATTTGAGAAAAATTTTCAAACCGAGATTATATCGTTGCTAAGTGTAAACGGTGTCCTTTTTTTTTTTCATGTGGAAATTCATTAAGTAAGGGATACCTAGCTCGTCTTTAGCTTAAAAGTTAAGGTGGGGTTCATTTTGAGATTACGTTGTTCTGTGAGATGGCGATCGTCGAGGGTTTTCATCAGGCCTCTGATTAAATGAGATTGAAAGTAGCTTTGATGTTCGTGTTGGTGGATTAGATTAATTTTACGGTAAGGAAATTTTTTTGAATGTTTTAGTTATTTTAAATTTAATCAACGTTTTATTGAAACCAAAAGCGGGTAAGCACTAAGCACACCTACGTCAGAGACAAATTTCAAACCTTCGTTTTAATGTTATTTTCACCCACGTTGGAGTTTTTCGACGCCTTTTGAGTAATTGGAATTTCATCACGTGTGGAATTTTAAATTATTAGAATTGTATGTTGTGATGTGGTCAAAAATACAAGTAGAAATTTTCAAGTTTGAATCATGCAGATCCGTAACTAGCCTAGGGCATGTCTGTCCCTGATGGACATGAGAATTTGCCCTGGTTGGAAAATAATTCATCATACCTTTGTATCAGTATTCGGTCAGCTTGCGTACAGGTCCGCAACATAGTGTGACATTTTCATGTCACTTCGCGACAATGATGTTCATCGGATTTGTCATCATATCATGTCACTTGACATACTACCATGACATGATCACATGTCACTCCTGACCATGACACGTCACCATGACAATGATTTGTCATCATATCATGTCACTTAGCATACTGCCATGGCATGATCACATGTCACTCATGATCATGACACGTCATCATGACAATGATTTGTCATCATATCATGTCACTTGGCATACTGCCATGACATGATCACATGTCACTTGGCATACTGCCATGACATGATCACATGTCACTCCTGACCATGACACGTCACCATGACAATGATTTGTCATCATATCATGTCATTTGACATGCTACCATGACATGATCACATGTCACTCCTGATCATGACACGTCATCATGACAATGATTTGTCATCATATCATGCCACTTGACATACTACCATGACATGATCACATGTCACTCCTGACCATGACACGTCACCATGACAATGATTTGTCATCATATCATGTCACTTGACATGCTACCATGACATGATCACATGTCACTCCTGATCATGACACGTCATCATGACAATGATTTGTCATCATATCATGTCACTTGGCATACTGCCATGACATGATCACATGTCACTCCTGACCATGACACGTCACCATGACAATGAATAGTCATCTAGACATAGTATGGTGACATGAAAAAATTATATTTTTCGTTGAACATGAACATACAACGCATAAATTGTTTTGAGATGGAAAAATAATCACCTGACTTGTCGTCGAATATCATCAACACGTCAATTACCATGACATCGTAACATTACCATAATATGTCATTATTGACTTCACCATGACATGTCATTTGGTGAATCACCAAGACATGATCATATATCACTCAGGACACTTGACCATTCCAATGACGTTCATCTTAACAAATCATTGTACATCATATCTCAATCATAACCATAACATGTCACCACGATAATGAATTGTTAAGGTGTAGTATGTCATTCACCATCATGATACATCACCATAACATGATCTGTCATCTACGAATCGAAGAATAGTTCTTTTTTTTTCGTTAAAACATTTCTAACACGTTTGAGATATTAATTAGAAGAAAAAACTTCATTTGTAATGTACCAAAAAAATCAATAGTTTTCGCGTAAAAAAATATCAAAAAATCACGAACGTTACGCCCGTCAAGTTGATACCGGCCGCCGCGTACTAGCGGGAGGTCTACTTTTACGCTTGATACTGTTTTCTAGTCCTTCTGGAGTCGCACTTAGTGAAATTCACTAACTTAATTTTCAGCGTTTGTCACGTCAAATGTAAGAGTGGAAGGTGGTTCAACAATAGTGTGCTTCAAGCTATCAACTCTCCAAGATCGTTTGCCGCCCGGTGCAATTCGCTAGCAATTTTGCCAGATGAACGATTTTTCAACAAATTTTGGTTAGAAAAAAAAAGTTAAAAAAAATTCTTCATGAAGCCAAATAAAGTGATGGGTCCTTTTGGGAGAAAAAGTGTGACCAAAAATGTAGCATACACATTTTGCCTATTTCAATGATTAAAGGAGCTCTGAAATAAAATAAAAATACATATTTTAATTTGCCCTTTACAATTAAGGATATGCAACATAAGTTTTGCTCGTGTCTGCTGCCCAGTGGTAACTTCATATGTCCCGAATGAAAAAATCCCAGTTACGGGCCCGAATCACGGAATTGGCATAGACATTTTTTTCACTAAAAATTAATGAATTTTGATTTCGATGAAAACTTGACATCAATTTAATTCGCCCCATTGAAAAAAAACGTATAAAAAAACACAGAAGAAAGTATCTACTGGAATGTTCTATCGTGCGCCAAAAAAAGAGAAACCGCTCCACTGAGCAATAAATGCCGAAAAAACAATACGTCGACAGAAACAAGTATCCGAAGCAAAACAGGGGCTACTTTTAACTAGTCAACGCTTAAAGATACATTTCAAGACACCTACTCGAGTTTGGAAAAAGACCCTCGTCGTTTAATGGTCATTGAGAATTGATAAGATGTCGTAACGATGCCTTTAAAAGATCATGAAAGTAATCGAGTTGTATGAAAAATCGGAGTGTTTTATGACATAAAAAATAAAAAATATTTCGAAAGCTTTAGTTCGATTTATAAATATGTATGTCACCGGTGGCAAGAACTATTCGATGCGATCGTTTTTCTTGTTCATCGAAGACATATAATCGATACGTTTTTGACGTCGTGGCAAAACAACGATGATAAATTTGCATTATAAAAGAAACAAAACTCCGCAATCAGATATAGTTGTTTCTTCGGCCATTAATACGATGGCGAAGCGGCTAATGTAGAACAATATTCGCAATATCTTCCGGTGTACGCGGGCGGGTATAAAATATTTGGATTTAAAGCTATTCCACCTGAGTACGATTTAAATAACAATGCGAATCGGTTCTTCGTGCCTAAGTAATCCCGACAAACAACCAAAGTTCCGCTCGTAAAGAAAAGGTGAGGATACGAATAAATTTCTTAGTAATCGAAGAATTATAAGGCGTTCTGTATTTTCTAATGGAGCTCATTACATTCCAAAAACTGCGCGTGTATTATTAAATAATACCAATGCCATTACAATGTAAACAGTGAATTTATAACAAACGACAAAACAATCATAAAAACTTACCATATACCTGCGTTCATGAATTACTAATAATAACCGTAATTTACGGTTACTAAATTCGCAAATGTTATCTTACCGGATCGTTATATTCTTCTCGATTAAAATTTAACAAAAGTTGTTCATTTTTATGTACTTTTGTTAACTTGTGTAAACGTGTAAACCGAGTTGTAAATGTAGCATATGTTACGTTCTAATTTAATCACGCAAATGTATAAATTTTAATCACCTTATACGAAGGTATGAGTAGCAATTTACATTAGGTAAATTATCCAAATTCCTGTACTTTTTTCTCATTTTCTACCCTTATTATAAATTAGTAAGCGTTATCAAATTAACTTATTTTTTAATTTTGAAAAATTACCTAAAAAACTTTTAAAAATTTATATCGATATTATAATATTTTTAATTCTAAAATTTATTTAATAATAGATCGTAGTGTATTTTCGCGATTTTTTTTATGGTATTTAAATTCATTTTTAAATAGTTTTTATATGTATATCATCCATCACGAGTTTATCTTTTTTTTTAATATTAACCTTTTAATTTCATAAAAAAAAATTACGTCACGAAAAAATTCCATTTATTTTGAAGCAATAAAATTAAAACCATTTTGAATCCATTAATAGTCACGGTTCCGTTATCATTCGGGTATTTTCGAATTTCCTACCATAAATTACTTAATTTCGACGATTTTATTTTTTAATATAAGAATTTTCTATCTAGTAAACTTTTTCCAATTAATTCGATTTTTACGAAGTGGTTTCAAGCAAAGCAACAATACCTGATACGAGGACGAAAGGAAGGGTTGGGGATGCCAGGCAGTAAATTTATTCTAATTATAAGCAGCTCCCTTGAGACGGCCATTAGTACGCGGTGGACGGTAACGACTTGACGGGTGAACTTTTCAACTTTTTATGTAATTTTTCACGTAAAACTATCAATTTCTTTAATATGACGTACGTTTTTTTGGTTTTATTTCTTTAAAATACGATAATTATTTTCGTATTTATTAATGTAATTTACCTAAAATGATAAGAGAATCTATGGTTTGTTCCGAAGAGAAGGAAATAACTGGATATTGGCAGGAAGAGGGGGAATCCGTGGAGCAAGACAAAATCCCTTGCTATAAATCAGAAAAAATTCAAAAACTTATCAAAATTTAGAAAATTGGGTTAGGGGCTTGAAAATTTTGACCCCAAATTGGTATTTTTATTTAATTTTGATGGAGCAAAAATTTTTGCCTAGTGAATTTTTTTCATCTCCTATTAACTATTGTACATATAATTATTGACCGTCGAATTTTTTAAAATATGGCTATTTTTGAAAATTTTGAAAATTCGCCAAAAATCGAAAAATGAACTTAAGCAGCTGAAAATTTGATTTTGGGTTTTTTTCGGTGTTCTCTTTCCAAATATCCAAATTTCGTCAAAATTCGAAATCAACACCTGCGACAGTTCCCTTGTTAACTCCTAAAATCAGTTTTTTGTGTTTATCTCTGCGAAAACCTGTTTTATCAGAAAAATAGTCAAGTTCAAAATTGAAGCCCACTAAATTCTCTACAAAATACCTAAAAAAAGAATTGATGTCATTGACCTAGATCTTGAGCTATGTGAGATTGAAAAAAGAGATGTTTTAATAATTTTCAGTAAAATTAACGTTGGTAAATCAATTTTAGATTTTTAGGGAATCCGTAAGGCGGAGGGGGAGGAGGTATGTCTTGAAGTAAATTTATTGAAAAGAATCGAAATTCTTTGAAAATTTGATAGAAATTCATCCTAAAGTTGGAACCTATTGGTCATTGCGCCATCTACAAAGGAATTCTCAGAACTAAAAACAGCTTCTGTTTGATTTCTTCTGCAAAATTCGTTCATCTCGAAATCCATCGTTATTTCACAATACCCAAAAGTACGACTTACCATCCATCACATATAGATGTTCATCCACGCATAAAATTCGCCCCCTCTTTGCTCGACGATGGAATTAATCAAAAAGAAGAGAAAAACCTCCACTCATCGATGAAATCCCGCGTTAAATCCATTATAAGAAATCAGACGAGCGCTATCATCTAAAACCAAATTAGATCAGTGACATAAGACCGTCCGACAAAGATGTCATTGAAATTTAAACCTCTAAGCCCTAATGCGAGACGATTTAACGCAAACAAAAGCTGCACGTCGTCCAGACCCGTACTAGATTTAATATCAACTAATCAAAAGCCTAGTTTTAACAAGAAAAAGGTTTCTAGACGACGGAAACAGAAAAAAGAGCAGGAAACCTAACGATAAATTCAAAGTTACTTTTACTGTGTTGTTCGAAGCGAAATGGGCGAATTTTTATGATGAAATTGTTGCAACGAAAATGAGAAATATCGATAGTGGAAAAAAGCCAGGGAGAATTTATTAGAATGGCGAATTTTTTCTTATATTCTCGAGTGGTTTTCGTTATATAACGAAGTTTTAGGTATAGTAAAGAAGATTGGAAATGTACTCGGTTATACAATGGAGTCACTTATCTAATGCTATAAGCGTTATTATGGTCCCGTGAAACTATAGGTTTGTTTTTGTAATACCCGTTGTAATCTCGTTAGCGAACTGGCTTTTAATATAGAAATGCGTTAATTATTTCATGTATATTAATTCGTTGGCTCGGACTGGATTGCATCTCTTGTAGAAACATCATACCAGCGTTCGAAAACTTTCCTGCTTCGATGATGGTTTTCGAGGTTCGAGCTGAAATTTGTAGTAATTTATGTTAATGGAAGACGACACGAAAATTCTCTCGAAAAGTTGGTAATCATCTTTTGAGCAAAAACAATAATTCATAACATCACCGAAAACAATTTTGTTATTAATTAAGTGTAAATTGTGCAACGAACCTTTAATACGAACGTTGATAATCTTAAGACTGTTTCGCGGGCGTGAAAGATGCGAAACGTCATGATGGATGCGGAACGAAGAGAGACAGGTCGATGCATAAGTAAACGTAGAAGACATGTTGATACCAAACATCATTAGTTTGATGTTTAAATGCAACGTACATATACGAACAATAATGAAGCTTTAATTAGTTTATACATGGAAGCGTCCCATTATATTGAGATGATTAAAATATACCGAATGTGACAATTTAATTCCATTATATTTTACGCGTCGATTTTATTATTAAATAATCGTCAGCGCGACAAACGCCTCGTGGAACCTCTACCCGCGACAAGGTTATGAAATTTTACGACTTTTCGAAGTTCATTACCAAATGATTCGTGTGTTAATTCGAAAACGAATGAATTCGCTTGCCTAAAATTACCCTGATAACGGATTATCTTGGCGAGTATTCAAAATTATTAAAAAACTTTCGCTTCCTGCTTCTTTTTTTTTTTCGAAGAAAATAACATGACTGGACTACGTGTGTGTTTTTACACGTGTTAGTATAATACGTAGATTTTATAAAATACGAAAATTATACGCCATTAGGTGCAATTTCACCGTAGAGTAAAATTAAATTAGAAATTAGACGATTTTCAACACGTGAATGCCACACACAAAAGAAGCTGACGACCTGTGCTGTTCGAACGAGCTATATCATTATCTTATATGGCGTTTAAGACATCGATTTCTCATTTACACGAATGTTTGAAGCTTTTGTGGTCTAAAACAACGATGTCTGGCGAAACATGAAGTCAAAAGTCATTTCATGTTAAGCCAACGTGCGAAAACGAGGCGACACGAGGGGTGTATTGAAATTTTCACATGTTATAATCAAGCATCGTATCGTCGCGGAATATTTCTTTAATAGATAATTATCGAGGGTGAAGTAGTAAAACGCAAAGCACACACGTTTGAATCGGTAAGCTTAATTTTTCAAATTTCATCGAGAACAAACATGTCAAGTCCGTTGTACCGATGTATAAGCATCGTTGTAAAAAGGGTTAGTGCTTAATTAAAGTGGACATGTTCGAAGGGCTCGTGGAATGTAACTCGTTTGAAATAAAACGAAAATAATTATGAATAGTATTCTTGCCATACAATACGTGTAACAGTTTTGTTTATTCTGTGTATTCGTTTTGTTACCGTGTTTCTAATTTTTTCACCATAACTCGTCCCTACATAATGGATCCTCAGAAGCTAAAAAATATTATTTCACGCTAAAAGCTTCGGTATATTGATTACCCAATTTGTGTACATCAAAAAATTCAATTTAAATAGGGTTCGATGTGTACCTCGTTATAATTCGATGTACAAATATAACGAAAAATGTGCTATCGAATTCGACGTGCTGTAAAATCGTCGAGAATTTTTTATTGATTTTTTAATTAATATTTTTTCATTTTCTTTCTCCTGAGTACGTGTTTTTTCTTGTTTCGATACCATAATACACGTGTAGTCGAAATGTGGTTTAAAGAAAATGAACGCAAATAAACGTGGAAAATAAGTCATGAGTTTAGCAGATTTTAAAAACTCCAAAATGTTTTACAATTTGGTCAAAATTTATTTAAAAATTAATTTTTTCCCCTTAAATTGATAAATAATAAATCACTCTTATTATTTACATCGTCCAACCTTCGATCTGCCATCGATGACGTCATCAAGATAAGAAAAACCCATGAAAGAAGTGAAAAACTACATGTTGGGAATCTTTGATAGCGTAATTTTTGATCAGATTGTATCATAATTCTATCAACACCGGTGACGGGTATTTTTGCAGAGGAAAGGGAAGAGATTTTTCATTTTTTTTCTTGACAATTACATTCAAAAAATTGAAAAAACAGAAACAAGGTATGAAAAATTTAACATTTCATTGTAGATATGTGCACTTTTCATCATTGGGGGGGGGGGGGAGGTGCAATTAGGTGTCAGCTCGAAAACTCGACCAAAGAAGTCGCTCTGTGTAGGATTATCATCCAAATTCTACGCCCGTCAAGTTGATACCTGTCACCGCTCGCTAGCGGAAAACGTACGCTTACGCGTTACAACCGTAGTACGTCTTCCGCTTGTACGCGGTGGGCGGTATCAACATGACGGGCATACGTTCGCGATTTTTCAATATTTTTTTTACGTGAGAACTATCGATTTTTTTGGCACATTCAATTTGAAGTTTTTTTTCTTATTAATTTTTTAAACGCGTTAAAAAGTATTTTCATCAAAAAAATGTATCCTTGGTTTCTAAACTTTTTTTATTCATTTTCATAAAATTGCCTCACCACGTAGGTATCACTTCGGAAGTTCATTCCTCGATTTTTTTAAATTTGAAAATTGATCGTTTTTCTATTTTTTACGAGAAAAACGATGGTGAAGTTCATTTCCCGGACCAAAGCTTACTTTCAAAGTTATAGAGCTTCATGGTTCTCGGTTAAAAAAAATACAAACTTGCAGCATCGAGTTGTACGTCAGTTGGATGTATTTTTTCGCGAGAAATTCAATAGACTTGTCCTTTTTCACCTATGACCCTTCGTTCAAAAGTTATTGAGTTTCAAACCTCAAAAGTTCCTGAAATCGTAAATTTGCGCTATAATATCAAACGATACGTCCTTTGTATTTGATTTTTCACCAGAAATTCGATAATATTAAATTTTTTTGAGCGAACTATACAATTTCAGAAATTTTTTCAAATTTAAATAAATCAAGGAGTAAACTTGCAAAATGTCACCTATGACGTCATCACGATTTAAAAAATTTTCAAATGAAAAATTTTCCTTAATTTGTGTATTTAAATGAATTTTTTTGTTCATTATTTAAACAGCATATACCACAGCACATTATAATTATATTCAAACAATACCAGCATTACTAATTGCTTTAGCATGAGTGAGAATTTCAATGACACGTGAAAAAAAGGACACGTAACCGCATTTCACTTAACCGTAGCAGTTTCCCTTACGTTCTGGAAATTTGTCAATTTTCACCATTTTCGGTGTAGTTTTTACGAGAACGCGACGTATCTGTCGTACAATACCCAAATGGTAACAAAAACTACATTGAAATAAAATTATCCTCGAATTTACTGCGACGAAAGTTCACCATTTGGTATTTTATACTTCTTAATATGCTCGTAAAATGGGAATCAAATCGTCAGGCGAGTAATCGCGTCGTGTTTATTTTTTAAGCGGAAAAAAATAAGCCTAATCTAAAATATAGGAAGCAACAACAATTGGAAAATAAAACGTAAACGAATCCAAGTCGCGAACGTTTGAGGGAAAATTTCTACTGAATTTATAGCATAACAGACTGCTCTAGAACGAGATGCAAAGTGTATAAAAAATTTTAATATTCAGATTTTCCATCGTGTGTAGAAAATCATTCGTAACGTATAAAATTTTATCCAATTCTGTGATCATTTTAACTTTCGGTAAAAAAGGGTACGAAAAGCAACAAACAATACTCTTTTGTAGATTTTTTCATTTTCGATATCGAACAAAAGACTTGGTTGGAAGTATTTACTATTAATTTTATTCGTCCGTGAAAAAGAACGTTTACAGATTTGTTTTTTCGTTTACGGGTCATTTGGTGGACCTTATTGAATAATTTAACGTGGTACTTACGATGTTACGAGTTGAATTAATTTTTAATGCAATCTTACCTGAAAAAAAAGAACGGATTAGAAATTTGACGACATGTTTGTACAATAAACGAAACGTTTACGATGTAAATTTACTACCTTTATGAGACATACACGTGAAAAAAATAAAACTCACGTTTATACGAATTACTTGTGACAACATTGCGACATATTCGAATATAAAATTTCGTTAAATTTATCCAAAGATTATCCACGAATCAATCAACTCTTCTGGCGCTAACGAATTGCACTGTTTTTTCGAAACGTCGCGGTATTTTCGTTTTAGAATTCATATCTTGCAGAGGATAAAATCACGATGGTTTTGTTTGAATTTCAAATATAACGAAGGATTGTTATATCGATTGCGAGACGATATCGAAGTAGAGTATACGGAATTGATAACGAAACAATGGCGAAAATTTCGCTTAAAGTATCCACTGATGAGTATAATTACTCCGACACGGTGTTATCACAAATGTAAAGTTCCATTTAGGAGCATATCAGAGATTTGATTTCGAGCCAAAGTAACCCGATTATAATTCATTTCCACGATAGGGATCGTTTTTAATTAACTTCAAAGTTAAAAGACGACGAGAAATAATTAATAAAAGCAGTATGGCGAATTTGTAGCAGATGTTGCTGCCCTTCTGACATCAATTTTCCAATACCCAAGTGTAATGCTATATATATTTATTAACAAAAAATTCTCCTTTTTAACGTTTACCTACAGATACAAAATTCAATTTGTGTTTAACGCCATGTTCAATCTGTCACCTACAAACCAAAAGTGTAAAAGCACTTGTTATTGTACACGTGCACACATCAACGTGTAAAATTTTTCAAGCTTGTACCACGTGTCGAGTCGATGAAAAGGGAACTGATTCGTAGGTTTAATCTGATATTGCAAGATGATGATGGCAAACCAACCGAATGACGACGGTTATCTGACTCGTAGACGTTGACGTGTGTGACACGAGTTTATAAATTTCACGATATTTCTTGTCGTCGGTTTCATAAAGTTGATAATTTTCAATAAAAGTTTTTCCTTTTTAAAAAGTATCAAGTAAATAAAATAATCATCGGGTAGGAATTATTAATGAAGTCGTAGATTAGTACGAATTTGTGGAAAATCATCAAGGAAGATGTTTCAGAAGAGAACTTAGAAGCGTCAAAGCGACTGCACGTTTCGAAGATCTCATTTAAGAGCCTTCGTTAAATTCGAATTATATTCGTGTCAAAGAACGATGCCCAGTGTTTGACTTAAATCCACCGAATACAATTTATTCAAATAAAATACACGAAATTGGTGTACCGGGATGAGGAAAAATTCGGGAAATCCTAGGATTATTTTTTCATTCTTGGCGATGCCAACGTAGTCGAAGAGTGTCTGTCAATTGTAATCTTTTTTTTTGCAGGTTCGTATCATCGAAAAGAGAAACTGGAAAGGAGTGAAATAGAAGTAGCAGATGGAAATATTAACATGTTTCGCAGATTTATTAAGATTTTGAAATTAATTGGCGAACTTCATAAAATTTGGAATTGGTGAGTAACTAGTTCAATGTTACAAAATATTTTTAAGAAGCTGGCTTTTTTCATTTGAAAAAAACTGCCGAATATTTATATAAAAACTAGTTACTTTTGACGGGGTTTTTCTAAAAAAAAATCTGCTTCTTTTGGTGACACTTCGAAAGTTCACTCCTCGTTTTTTTTTAATTTGAAAATTAAAATTTATCCTATTTAACGATGACGAAGTTCATTTCCCGGATCAAAGCTTACTTTCAATGTTATAGAGTTTCAAAGTTCAAAGTTAAAAAAAATGAAAACTTGAGCAACAGCATCGAGTTGTATGTCAGCTTTTTTTTGAATATTTTTTTCACGAGAAATTCAATATACATGTCTTTTTTTACATATGGCCCTTCGTTTAAAAGTTATTGAGCTTCAAAGCTCAAAAGTTTCTGAAATCGTAAAGTTGCTCTATAATATCAAACAATGTGTCGTTTGTACTTGATTTTTCGCAAGAAATTCGATAGTATGAAATTTTTTGCGCAAACTGTGCAATTGGCAACGAAACGATACACAGAGCGCTTTGCAACGAAATGTTGTAAACCAAAGAAGAAAAAATTCTGTAAATTCGAGATTTTACAAAATATTGAGAGTTTCAGGCTTAATCTTGAAGTAATTTTAATGCAAAGTTGCAAAACAATGGAAGAAGTTGAAAATCAGTGAGAAGAAAATGAGCTTTACATCCGTAAAAATGGTCAAAATTTAATTGTTTCTATATCAAAAAATAGGAAATTAAATTTCCTTTGAACTTTAAGAGATGACAAATTTTCTGAAGTACTCTCGTTTTTGAGTAAAAATTTAAAAACTGCAACTCCCCCATATATTGCAGTTCAAGTATCTCGTTTTCAAGTGTTTCGACTTTACCATCGTTTTTCTCGAAAAAAATTGGAAAATGTCAATTTTCAAATTTAAAAAAATCAACGAGTGAACTTCCAAAGTGTCGTCTTTTTTTTAGTAGGAATCTTTTACTTGTAAAAATTACTTGAAAAAATAACGCGATGAAAGAAAAAAATGGCGAGGAAAATCACCGAAACCAACTTCGGTCGAAATTTTAATTTAATTAAAAAAAGAAACATCATTTGTTTTCAATTCTGCTATGAATTGATGACATTGATGAAAATTTAATTCGGTTTGAAAGTTCAGCGAGTTTACAATTTCATTGAAAAATCGAAACAGTAATGAAAGATCAGATGTTTTTTCTTATATTAATGATACAGGCAGAAAAACAAATTACATTTTAATTATATTCCTACTTCGTTTTTTCCTTTTTACGACGTCAGCGTCATCCAAAGTCAGATGAGATGAATTCATAAAAGTTGATGAAAATGGAACTTAATGATTGTGGTTTATTATCCATATATTCGACGAATTTTCCTTTCAAAAGCATTTCAAACATTGTAAAATGATCGAGTTCAAGTTGAGAAACAAAATTCACTCTTCGTTTATTAAGATCATAAGATAACGAGATTAATGCTATAAGCTTGATATTTTGGGCGTGTTAAACTGAAGAAAAAAGTTTGTTACGCCATGTTGCCGGATTTATTATTGGTATTTGGAACACGTATTGTAGAAAATAATACACTTTCGAAACTTGTTGAAAAGTAAATATCTACGAGGAATTTTCTTCAAACGATCCTTTGTCGAGTTATTAAAAGTTGTTTAATTAGAATTTCATCCTTCATTAAATATAACATTTGTTGTTATCGACATCTTTATTTGTTTAATCATATTTCTAGTTATTTAAATTTGTATTACTTCACGTGGATATTTTTTTCTCTCCGTTTTGTCGTATCGATGTAACCTAGAGCGAAATTTTAGGTAAATTTAAACAGAGAAAATGAAAATTCTCTATTACTTTTTTTTTTATTCGTTGAA
The DNA here is from genome assembly GCA_003261595.1 of Maconellicoccus hirsutus. Lineage (NCBI taxonomy): Eukaryota > Metazoa > Arthropoda > Insecta > Hemiptera > Pseudococcidae > Maconellicoccus > Maconellicoccus hirsutus. The sequence goes on along the minus strand of QBDW01010892.1, from coordinate 15,585 downwards.
ATTTAATACGATTTTTCGATTACAAAGCTCGGCAAATTGACTTTGAAAATTTTTAAGAATTATTCATGAAAAAATGTGCAGATTTTCTTGGAGGAATATTGCTAAAAAATCATACATTTTTCATTTTGTTTAATCTCGCGACAGAAAATTTCGCAACTTGTAACTCGTTCGGTATCTCGTGCTCTCGAAGGAGGCAGCGAAAAAAATTCTCAACTTCTTTACTCACGTAAAATACCTCAATTTGAAATCAACTCTGGAGACTGGTTTTAGTATTCAGAGAATGAAAAACAAGTTGGACGAAGAAAAAAAGTGCAAAAGCTCGGTAACGAGCTCCTTAAGAGCACGGTTCAAGAAACTAGTCGTTAAAAAATTTACTCTTTTTATAAAAAGGAAGGATAATCTAATTAACACGCTGCAATATAGTAAGCCCGTTGCGTTCATCTTGTTCTCGGAGGAAATATTATGAAGAAGGGGTTGGAAATCTCGAGTTAAAAAGTTTCCTTTAAACGAGTATATTCGCTGGAGACGTCGAAGAAAAATGTTACCGTATTGGAAGTTATTTACACAAACGGTCTAATTGTTCTAAAAGATACATTTGTATGCCGATGAAGCGAAAATTTCGGAGATTTTTCGCGTACAGCGATGATCGAGTTCGTCATTCGGAGGAAAACTTGACGCGGTTCGGCGATTTCGAACAAAAAAAATGGGCGTAAGTCGTCACGTATTACAGAAGTTAACATTTATATCGTTCAATAGCTACATTAATCACTTTATATGGTAAAGAGAGGGCCGGAAGCGAAGGTCCGTGTATCGGTGGCAATTGAGACAATATAACGAGAACGTGTGTAGCTGTGTAGTGGTGTACTCGTTAAAAAAAATACACTACAAATGGTATTTTAGATTACTTTAGGGCTCGTACCTTCATCGTATAACGAGAGCGAAACATCTGTATATTCTTGAAATTTGTCTCGAGCTACCTATGTGCACCCTCGTGAACGATACGCGAGTACGACAGTACCACACGTAGCATATCTGTGGGTAAATTTGGGCAAATAAATCATAATTAGATGGCTGCCTCGAGGTAACTAACGTTTAATTTTCGATTCGAATCAAACCCCAATTTTAAAAGCGTAAATGTCGGAATTCGAGTAAGTTCGGTCATCGCAGCCAATTATAAAACGTACCCTTTTCAGCGACCGAAATAAATTCAACGCCGATCTAATCCTTTACGGAGTTATTTTCGATAGGTTTTTTTTACTCCAGCACGGCTGCATCTTTATGTCGTAAAATATCTACGCACATTCGACGCACTAACAATGGTAATCGCGAGGCAATCGGTCGAGGCAGAAGTTACCGCGAAAAATGATATTATAAATTATACGTAATTTTTTTTTCGGCAACGTTAACGAAAACTAACTCGGTAACTATCATAAAATCACGTAGCACCTATAAATTACGATAATTTCAAAAAGAATCGTTTACGTTACAAAAAATAGGTTTTTTTTTGGCGCGAATAATCGTAAAACGCACGTGTATTGCGTAGACTCGAGAGTAGCGTTGAATCCATGACGTCACGAACGTGGACAATTCATTTGAGCAAATTAATTCGACGACGCGTGAAATGGTTTTTTTCTCGTCTTGGTCGTTTCCTTTTGGGTGGATACCGAATGATTCGCATTTGGTGATGTATCGAGGTTTAGACGAAGAGGTCAACGTGCGAGTGACGCGTATTATTTGATATGCTGCCGACAAAGATGTTACGAGTGATTTGTATTCATTTAGGAGACTGTCGTGAGTCGCCGGGGTGACTTTTCCCGTTAATTTCTTCGTCATCGTAATACTAATCAGATTTTTGTTTGATGAGATTGCTGAGAACGTGAAGTTTGGTGGATTTCACTAGGTGTAGTCTTTGAATGATTACTGTTTTGGTGATTTATTGAAAAGAATAGGTAAATTGATATTTTAAGGTAGAATTTATCATTTTCTTATGTTGCGTAAAATGCTTTCTATATTGAAATCTAACTATCGAACTCGGAATATCACTGTCAAAATGTCGAGGTTGAAATATCAACGTTGAAACATCGAAATTGAACTATCGAAATCGAAATGTCACCATCGAAATACAGTATTAAAATTTAAGTATCGATGCCAAAATATCGAAATCGAAAGGTCACCATCGAAATACAGTATTAAAATTCAAGTATCGATACCAAAATATCTAAATCGAAAAGTCGAAGTATCGAAATTGGAATATCAACATCGAAATATCAAAATTGAAGTATCGATATCAAAATATCGAAATCGAAAAGTCGAAGTATCGAAATGGAAGTATCGAAATTGAAGTATCGATACCAAAATATTGAAATCGAAAAGTCGAAGTATCGAAATGGAAGTATCGAAATTGGAATATCAACATCGAAATATCGAAATTGAAGTATCGATACCAAAATATCGAAATCGAAAAGTCGAAGTATCAAAATGGAACTATCGAAATTGGAATATCAACATCGAAATATCGAAAGTTGAAGTATCGATACCAAAATATCGAAATCGAAAAGTCGAAGTATCGAAATGGAAGTATCGAAATTGGAATATCAACATCGAAATATCGAAGTTGAAGTATCGATAGCAAAATATCAAAATCGAAAAGTCGAAGTATTGAAATGGAAGTATCGAAATGAAATCATCGAAAGTGGAATATCAACATCAAAATATCGAAATTGAAGTATCGATACCAAATTATCGAAATCGAAAAGTCGAAATATCGAAATGTGAAATTGGAATATCAACATCGAAATATCGAAATTGAAGTATCGATATCAAAATATCGAAATCGAAAAGTCGAAGTCGAAGTATCGAAATGGAACTATGGAAATCGAAATATCGAAAGTAAAGTATCAATATCAAAATATCGAAGTCGAAAAGTCGAATTATCAAAATGGTAATATGACAATCGAAATATCGAAATTGAAGTGTCAATATCAAAGTATGTGAAACGCCAGTTAGGTTCATTGACGTGGAAAAGTTTCTAGTTAGTCACGAAGAATTGATGCCATTCCTGGAAACCTACCCAAATCTCTTATCACCTACCTCTGAAATCCTTTATCTATGCAAAACTCAAAATACCATTCATTAAATTAACACCGTCTATAAAACGCCATAAAATAATTTTCAAATTAGCACCTTCAACTATCCCAACGAAAAATGACACCGATTTCAATCTATTTCGCTATCTAAGCTGTTCTGGTTTTGGTCTTAATTGCTTCATTACTTTCGGACTAATGCGACCAAAAGTTGTTTCCTTAATCAGTGTCTGATCTGTCGCCCAGTAAGTGCTACAAGGTTTATAATGGCGGTCGACTTCGGTTGATTTCCAAATTACCTTCATTCTTAATGTCACAATGTAACCGAAGGATTTACTTGTATAAGGATAACGTCTTGTAAACTTTCACTGATCTTCGTGTATTGCTCAGTGATGCGATGATTTTCGGCTCATTTTATGTATTATGCGTATACAAGAGAACCTTTTTTCAAGTATAAAGTAATTGCTTGATGGACAGATACGAGATGTTGTAGAATTAATTTGCTTTGTTAAATTTCATCTTGTTGAAGTAATCCTTGTTAGCGTAGTTGATTTCTTGGACAAATTATTTTAAAATATTGCGACAGATTCCATGGATAATATTAATGCATCACGATTTAGAGTTTTTTTTTTTTTTGATTTTGTAGGAATTCCTGACAAAGAAAATAAAAATTTATGACAAAATGGTGTCAATTTCCAATATTTAGTTTTTTTTATTCGAATTAAATTTTGGTACAAATTAGCAAATACCTTTATCTTATGGTTTTGAAATGTTATTGAAACTGTTCTAATAAAGGCTAACTCTATACTTAGCCTTCATGAATTTACAATCTGTATCATAAACCTTCACTGACCAATGGGAATACTAAAGTAAACCACTATAATTAAACCGATGAGATATGAATTCTCTCGTTTATCGTTAAACGTTGAATTTAATCATTAAAATTAAGCCATAATATTAGAAAGTTTTCGTCTCCATGTAGTTTTTCCTTATTTTAAATTAATCCGAAGAATTCTCGGTATTTTTTTCTTACAATTTGATAAACGTCTTTTATTGAAATATTTCGTACACGATGCTAATACTCTCGCCTTCTTCGTCGTTTAGGTGGAAATAATCAACTGAAGTGACGGATCCTGTAAAGATACTGCATTAAGTTTTCGCACAAGGTGACAATGAAAGTTACTCTCATCGACACTTTGAGAGAAATGCGATGTGGAGGGGGCCCATCGATGATAAAACTTGGCGAAAAAGAATTTTAATTAAAATTTCATGCTTCAAGTATCATTTAGTAATTTAATTTAGCGAAAAGTTTATTCGAAATGTTTTTTTAGTATTTTTTTTTTTTTCTGGTATATCACTCGTGAGAGGTAACACAAAACGCCATTGTTTGCGGCAACGAGATCACATGAGCGTGAAATTTCAAAATGTCCCAATGATCGAGAAATTCGAATATGCGAGTTAAAAATGGCGTTCATAAACGAGGGAGCTGTTCACCGTGAACTTATTCATAGCTTAATGCGTTTTGAGAACCCTTGTTACTTTAGAAAATGAAAACTAAAAATAAGTCGTAAAGTTTTTAGTCATGAAGCGGAACAGTACGCTGTCTAATTAAAATAATAATTTTCTTTTACAGTAGAAAACTTTTATAACTTTTTTTTTACTCGTTTTGGATTTATTTTTTTATAATGTGTGGATGGTTCATTAATTCGGTAATGGGTTTAAATTAGCTCGCGTTTTAATTATTATAGCGCCGAGACAATTGCATGGTAGGAAACTTTTCGAGGAGTCGTGTTCCAATATAAGATCCCAGCCGAACGTATTTAAAAACACACTAAATAAAAATTTTAATCGAATTTTCGCTAAAAAGGATAATCGCTGTAAGACTTTTATTCAAAGCTTATAATCGTGTTGCGGATATTTGGAAACTAAGTAAAATAGAAAATTTCCTCGTTATTAATCCGCGGGTTTAGTTTAATGAAAATCCTTACTTATATTGTTCGTAGTTTAGTATTCGAATACTTGTAAGAGATTTCTCATTTTGATTGGCTTCGTTTTTAAAAACACTCGTGTTGGGTACGCGCTTCGTTATCAGCGAAATACCTGAAGCTGATGTAGCATATACCTATTCTAGAATATTAATGACGAATAAGTCGACGCTTCGAATACTTATTCGTCGATGCTATAATCTTAGCGAAGTATCATCGCAAAGCTAACCTATTTCGGAAAGATTTTCAAAATGTTTTCTTCCCCTCAATTGTGTCATGTACATAAATGTTGTGAAGGAAATGGAAAATATAATGCATTCAACTTTTTTTTTTCAACACGATGAAACTTTTTTAAAAAGTCGATAAAACGAACGCGGCCATTTATTGTTAGACTGACACAAAAATGAGATATATTGCTTCAAGATCAGATTCCAGCGAGAATATGCTTTTAGATTGATGAGAATTTTTTCAGCGATGTTGAGACGTCAGGAGACGGATTAAGCGTTTTGTTTCATTTTCAAATGTGTTCGATTGTTGAGAAAAAGTACCTCGGATATTTATTGAAAAATTGAAATTAATAATTTCCCGCGTAATATTGAAAGTAAAACATTTTTCTGACGGCGTTCGTCGTGGAAAGGAAATATTTCAAAAATTTAATTTTTAAAGTGAGATTTTTAGATCGAGGTTTCCTTCGTTTCTTGATTTTTTCCCTTCGTAGATAATTGATATGAATTTCATTTGTTTAATGTTCAATACAACTGTTACAGTTTATTACGTTTACCAAAATGGGTATAAATAAATGAAAAATTCGATTTTAAAAAATTCAGCCAATTTTTCTAACTGTATTGATCATTTTACCATCACTTTTCTGATACAATTAGAACAAGTCTTGAAATTCTGTGGAGTTTTAAAAACGAAATTTGAATATGTGTGCCACGAGAAAAAGTGGAATCTAAAAATATTTCAAACTAAAGTTCTCGATGATGCTTTTGGGTATTTTTTTTTGTTGGCACAATTTTTAAATTGGATGAATAGGTGAAGAGTACCATAAGTTTAACGTCGGTGTTGTCAAAAAATCAGGATATAATCGCAATATTTACAAATTTTTGCCGATGTATATTAAATTCTGATATTAAAGTATAAATTACCAGATAAAGTAAAAATGACGGGTAGAGAGGAGGGGGGGGGTCGACTGGAACAATGTGTCATTTTTTGATTTTTTTCGTTTATTCGCTTAATCGACATTGAAACTTGAAATTGTAATTTTCATTTCAAAAATCCCCAATTTTTACCCTTTTTTTATTTTTTTTTCATTCGGTACAAAAATACCAGAATTTGTGGAATTATTTTTTTCAGTAATAGATAAGAATCTATAGATATGGAAATTTTTTAATAATTTCCAAAAGTACATAAGTGGTTTTTTTTTCATTTTGTTCTTCTAAATTCATTGAATTCTTTACCAGGGAATTGTATTTCTTGAAAATGGCAACACTGCTTTCATGACTACAGAATGATATAACATAAGGGGAAAATTCTGATGAATAAAAATTTGGAAAACTCTTGTTAATTTTCCTCTCGAGATGAATTTTAATTTTTTTTTTAAATTTTTGAGAATTAATTCGTTTTTAAATTAGTTTAATCTTTACGTTATCGAAAAGATTTTCACATGAGCCTAAATTGTGCTGTTTTTTTGGCAAAACTTGAAAACACTTAATTCAAAATTTGCAACTTGGAAAGAATTTCTTGAATTTGTGCGGTGAAATGAAAATAAGTTTTTCACACTTTTGTCAAGGCTAAAAAAAAATACTTGTTTTATCCAAGTTTAAAACGCCAAAGCTCGGAAGATTGATAGGAAAAAAATAGGCTAATCCGGTGCAAACGTGAAAAAAAAATCGAGCTAGTCATAAAAAAATTTCCACTTCATTTCTGGGGGAAAAAGTTGAAAAAAGGGCTATTATATCGATACTCCATTACGATAGAATTGGAATTTTCTAGAGTAAGTTGTCGAAACGCTTGCCAAAATTTTTTTATCGAGGGAAACTTGAAAATTTTCACGATTTTAGGGGGTTAATTCTCAGATGAGATTTGTTCTTTGGTATGAAATACGTTGATGTTTGTTGATGTTAAATCTAAAGGCACGAAGATAAAAGCGGGAGGATGTCGCAAAACTATGAACTTTTTTACTCCTGTTCGAGTATAAAATTAGATTCGATATTCGATTTTTTTAAAAGCATAATCCGCAAAGACGCACTTTAGAGCTTTCAGAATTTGTGGCGCGCGTGATAATTCCCTTGGCAGAAAAAAGCATCTATGAAGCATAGACAAACGTCGCGGTTACAAAAAATACCCGAGCAAGTTTATTCAAACTGCTGCGTTACGTGTAATAAAACGTTAAATGCGGAGGACTTTTGATACGAGGAATAACAACGGAGTATTCATGGGTAATTCATAAAAACCTAGATTTATCGAGAAATTTACACGATGAGCAAATAACACTTGAAAAAGTCGTTTCGTCGATTCGCCACAGGGTTCGGGTTTCTTCGTATTTTTTTCTTCAGTTACGAATAGTTCACCATGTAACGGCGGTTTCTTCGTTCTAGGTGGCGTCCGGCACCACAGGGAATGTTTCCAACAAATTTGACATTCGTATAGTCGTTTTAAGTTAAAAACGAAACGAAATGGAAAATCAAATTAAAAACACAAACCCGGAAAAGGTTCGGACAAGTTTAATTTAATGTTTTGGGCTAATGAAATGAATTTACTCCCGGGACCACGATGATATATTTCATTTTCAAATGCAGCCGAGTGAATGTGAACATCGCTTACTATACCCTAATCACACGGGTCACACGGTTAACCATTTAGCGCTTACTCTTAGTACTTAACTACCGGCTTCGTTAAACTTTTAAAGATAATTTTATTTGAGCCAGGTATTAACGTGAAATTTTTACGATTTGAAAAAAATGGCACGTATTCTGTTACGAATTAATTTCCATTTGCGACGTATCCGCTATATTGTTGTAATCTAATTATCAAATGTCTATATCCTTACCCAGCACTCGGCATGATCGTAGGTTTTTTACTCCCTTTAGACTCGAAATTCTACCAGAATTAGCGAGCTTGTATAATCGAAACGAGGGATACCAAATTTCAAAGATGTTGGTAATTAAAAATACCTTCTAACGAGGATTCGTCTCGGTAACGTAAAAAAATTACTCAAAAGGCTAAATTAAACACGATGCTTCTATTCAAATTGCATACAGAATTGTATTGTGTAGACTTTTTTTACAGTCTAATGTTCTACCTAGTTGATTGGAATAGAAGCATCCGTCTAGGTTAAAAACATGCTTGATTATGGTACGAGAAATTCCCAAAGTGTATAATTAATGGTTATGGCTGCAAGCAAATGCAAATGATTATCGATTTAGACAACCCGCCGACATAAATAACTTCAAAAACAGGTGCAAAATACTTAAAATTTTTATGTATTTTGTCCCATCTGGACGATATTGGTCGATACCGCAATCCGATGGCGAATTTTCGACCGGAATCGAGAGAAAAATTAAAACTAAAAGGGTTATGGAGGTACGCGTGTACCTACGATTATTTATAGATGCGGCAGATGTTGATTTTTAATGCACATTCGCCTTACTGTGCGGTATCTGAATGTTGGAATTTCATCACTCGGAAGGGGAAGAGGTGGAGGAGGAGGGGAATCAATTGAAACATTATTTACGTTTTTGATGAGGTAGATAGCACAAAATTTTTCCAGTTTGGGGCTCTCCAAGTGATTAATAGGATTAATAAGACATCACCGTCATCATCATCGTTGTTAGTAGTTGAGTACATAATATATTAATAAAACACTCTGGTTTAAAACTTCTCCAGTGGTCATTTCCTTTCAATTTGTTCGTCGTATTACTTGAGGTTCTCAAAAAACTCAAACTGTCTCTAAATTCCTTTAGCTAGGCATTTGTACTTACCGAGTTGAGTTTGAAGGAACGACCATGGCAGGCACGTTTTTACTGGGGGGCTAAGGGGCTGGCTATAGCTTGAACCGGAAAAATTTGGAGGCAGCAAGAAAAATCGAAAATATGATAAAAGTACATTTAAAACAATTCTTGAGGAAAAAAAATCAAAAAATTGAAAATCGTGCTTCAAAAAATTGAAAAAAGTGCAAATGAAAACATTTTGAAGAAAAAAAATTGAAGATTGTGCTTCAAAAAATTAAAAAAAGTACAGTTCAAAAAATGTCGAAGAACAAAAGATCTATAAATTGAAAATTGTACCTCAAAAAATTGAAAAAAACTGAAGTCAAAAAAAAGTACAATTAAAACAATTTTCAAAAAACAAAAAAATCAAAAAATTGAGAATTGTACCTCTAAAAATTAAAAAAAGTGCAATTAAAAAAATTTTTTAAAACAAAAATTGAAAAATTAAATATTGTATGTACCTTGAAAAATTAAAGAATGAAAAAATTTTGAAGAACAAATGATCCATAAATTGGAAATTGTGCCTCAAAAAATTAAAAAAATCGAAAAAAATTACAATTAAAACAAATTTTGAAAAACAAAAAAATCTAAAAATTAAAAATTGTATGTACCTTAAAAAATTTAAAGAAGTGCAATTGAAAAAATTTTGAAGAACAAATGATCCATAACTTGAAAATTGTGCCTCAAAAAATTGAAAAAAATCAAAAATTTAAAAAAAATTACAATTAAAACAAATTTTGAAAAACAGAAAAATCTAAAAATTAAAAATTGTGCTTCAAAAATTTGAAAAATACGAGTATGTCAAAAGATTGAAGAAATTTAATGATATGATAATTGTGCAACAAAAATATCGATGCTCAAAGGCAACTTCTCATTAAATTCTTTCATTTAAATAAATTTTTTGGGGGAAAGGAGCGCTCATTTGAAAAGCGCTATTCAAATTTTAGCTCACAACTGACAAAATCTTGAATCCGTCTGTGAACCATGATGATTCATTTCAACATACAAATTTGTCATTAAGTAAGGAAAATGCTGCATTTTTATTTTAAGCACGTTTTACAAAAATGACTCAAAAATCTCACAATATGCTCAAAAACTCAAATTTGTTCGCAGTTTCACATGCTCGAATGCCTACCTCATCAATATTCGAAACCACTGGGCTTTCAATTAAAGAAGAAAGGGGCATGTTATAGCATCATATTGAGAAAATTGTCATAAACGAGTTTTCTTACCCATTGGAAAGGTTTGAATATCGTTTGCAAAAGCTTGAGGAGCGTAGCAAAAGAAGACTAGCCCCTTCGCCGTTTTCTAATAATATGTAATTTCCTTTTTCGTGGTAATATTAACTCATATTTGAAGTATCCGATTACCTGAGGCGTTTATGTGTCTAAAAAGTATCATGAAATATGAAAATTTCTTTTTGAAACAGTTCCCAAACGCTGAAATTTTTACACTCGTTCGCATTAATATCGGATCGATGGACCCATTTTCACGATATCCTTTTCATTCGAAAAATACGAAAGTCAACAACTCATCTTTATAATTCGATTTGAATAATAAAGTATGCCAAAAACCATTTATTATTTTCATGTTGACGACACACCAACTCGAAAAACCAACCGAGAATAAGGCGACAGAGTGAAAAATTAAATGTAAAGGACTTTGAGAAATATGAATTTGCGAAATGAGAAAAACGCTTTTTCCTATAACAATGTTCTTTCATCTGGTCTTTTTATATTCAGTGATAAAAGTACCTCGCGAATATACCCTACATCGATAAAATAAACAAGTTCGTCGAACCCCTTGTCGTGTATTTTGAAAAAAAAAAACATGTATACGTATCACCCTTATCTAAAAGTAGTTCGTGGATGCTCTCTGAACAGGTATGGAAAATGATACCATAATGCATATCAAATCTATCCCTTAAGTGGGTTAATTTTTTTGAAAAATTACTTGATCGTTTTATTTTTCTCGTGAAAAAAATATTATGCTTTTTACGTCAATTTAGAAAGTTCGGGGGATAATGCTTTGAAGGTTTTTTTCGTTTTTCAAAATGGCAGTACTGTCAATTAGGACGATTGCAAAAGCTCGCGAATGTGCATATTTCATTCGAGCTTATTTGAATAGCTTTGAAATTAGTCTGATAAGTGTACATGTAAATGGTCTTGAAAGGTCGCTTGGACATTAAAAAGGTGATGATTGTGACCACATTCTGTAAAATAAGGCCGTAGTCTGGAGTTTTCTGTTGATCTTGAATCTGCTACCATCATTATGTAATATCTCAGTGACCTTTTTCCGGAAGATACGAATTGCTAAATATTATATGGGGACTAAAAATACTACTCTACTGTAAACTTTATATTTTTCGGTCAGCTCTTTCATGAATTTTGGAAGTGAAATATATCATAGCTATTTTTTGTGTATTTGAAGCTAACTTACATCTTTATAAAATTTCGCTTGGTTGGTGAAAAAAAAACAGTACATTACGCTTAACTAATATTTTCTATGTTTTTTCTAGAATCATATTTCTCGTAGTTGAAAGTTTATTTCGATTTCTCAGGAAACGTCACATTTCCAACTCAAAAAAAAAAACAATACATACATATTTCTCAAACTATGATTTTTTCGACTCGTCCTAAACTGGTACAAAAACTGTTATATTTAAGTGGCACGAGCACACGACACGTTAATACGTCTAAAACACGAAATAAAATTTCATTTCCTCACAGTTCGAAAATTCTAAGACATGAACTTGCTACAAAGACCATCCCTTAACTTTGAGAAACGGTTGTAAGTTAAAAATGAAATTCAAAGCGTGTCGAAATTCAACACAATACATGTTACTTTATACGAGTGTTATTCAAGTGGACGTACAATACTATACACGAAAAGTTTGTACGAAACCGCATCTATACCTATAACAGCGAACGTGTTAGAGTTGCTAATGTCTTCATAACTTTGTTTACTAAACTTATCCGGACATACTGTACACGAAAATGCTTAGTGATAACTACTTGCGTGATGAAATATCGTCGCTGCGAAGATTAAGCTTTGATTCGCTATTTAAATGATTCGTATTAACAACGTCTCGTTGAATGTGTTGCTTTTGTTGCGTTTTGAACGTGGTTTAAAATATTCGTGGTGTTATTTTATGGTTTTTTTCGGTAGTGATAGATTTTTTTTAAGTTGACTAGAGTAAAAAAATCGATAACAAAAGCGAAAACAATTGATTAAGTGAGCAATACCCGTGTGTTGTATTGATGCGCCATCTAGTGTACGAATTACGCAAACTGACATGCGCAGTATGCCACCGCGTCGATGCCTTGCGTTATTATCAATTCGGAAGTCGAGTGTGGAGGTTGTGTTATCGCGCGTTGAACGATGAAAATTGATTTTTTTCATTTTTTTGTGGAAATCATATCTTAATTAATTTTTTAGATATTTTCACGGACTGTACACGAATTTAGTACGCTCAATTTTCAGAAGTTCTTTTTAATTAGTTTTTTCTTTAACGAAAAAACATCGTTATTTATTTACTAAATAAGGAAAACATCGGATATAACATTAATTAAAATTGAAGTATTGGGAAAACTAAAGAGGCTATTTTCAAGTTGACAGGATTTTCCGGTTTGAAGTGATATTTAAACCTTAAAAAGGTATAAATTATGTCGAATAAATTAAAGATTTAAACACATTCGTACAATAATGTTACAAAGTTACCTATCGTTATCACAAAAGACGTTTAAACGCATCATTTCGAAAAAAATGTCGGTTATTTTTTTATCCAAATGAAACGAACCTTTTACCGTATCAACAGCAAAAATCCCTCAACATTTTTTCACAATAGTTTGAAGCTTTTACAGGTGTTTGGGATTCTATGGCACAACGCGGATGAATATTTAAAATAGTTAGGATTCAAAGGGACGTTAAAAACGTATTCCCAAACGGCTTCGTGAAGTAGCGAACGAAGGGCGAAAAACTCGTATTTTTGTAATTGTCGTTGATGAATTACGAGGCTAATAAGCTGGTTGCAAATTTGTGTTGTGGGATTTTAACTACATTGCAGTTGCGTTGTCGTTTTAAAATGCATGAGAAAAATTCGCTCCTTGGACTAAATTTACAAGTCATTTGGCGCGCCGTTCAAATTACTATAAATATTTTCGTAAGTGTTTCGTTTTGTCTCATTAGCTATAATCCTGGGGAAAAAACCCCTCGAGTAAATTTGCAACGTCGATGAGCGTGAATCTGTGAATTTTTAACGTGTATCTAATTTTCATGCACGAAGAAATATTTCGCTATATGGTGAGGTCAACTCGAGTACGAGTATGGAAATGAGCCGAGCTGTTTTTACATTTGATTTAGTAATTCTACGTTTAAACATTAAGTCCTCGATAAAGCTTTTATGAGTTCGCTTTCAAAGGTTAAAATATGCATTCCCAGCAGAATATCGAGGAGTTGACTTCCACTCCGAATAAATGGGTTTAGCGATTTCGAGTGGATTTCGGTTCATCATAAAATTTAACAGTAAGATGGTATTTTAATTTTCGAGCACGAAATACGTAGAAAAAAAGGGAGATTTTGTAGTTTCATATCGGAAATAAAGCGCGTTAAAAATTCGTATTTTTTCTAATAGCTATGAGCATCTCGAATTCTTCGCGAATTTCTGTTCACTTTAAACGTGCCGTAATTACATGTTACTTTTTACCTTAGGAACATGTCATTAGTTGGAAATAGCCTAATTAAAGTAGCTATCATGGTTTCACAAGTGCTATTTTTTTTTCGTAAAGAATACGGTAATTATACCAATGGTCGAATTGATACGCCAGAACTTATTAAATGAAAATTTCTTTGCGAAAAACCTCTCAACTCTCAAGTAATTTGATTGTCATTGAATTTTTCGATGGATTATTTTCAAATAATTTAATAATTAAAAATGAATAAGGATTAGTTTCCTACTTAAACAGTATTTTTATCCTCATCCCTTCCACTTTTCCTATCAAATCCCTCAACAGGCTTTTTTAAGCATTGAAAAATTCTGCATCATGCTTAATAAGCGACGCGAGTATTTCATGAGACACGCATTTAGGGTTAATTCATCGTACGAAAAATGTAGACATAATAAATTTTAACTAGAAAAGTGTCACGTTTACCGTCTTCTCGTTTCCTTCTACGACTTTTGGCAATTTAAATTTTAATAAAGTTGGGTTAAATGGTGAAATATCGTTCGTGATTTGTTTTTATTTTATACCATGCTTTACCAACTTCGAGCCTTCCGATGCATTGTAGAAGTTCAACTTCAAGGTTTATTTAATTTAAAAATTTACGACCAGTTTTGCCAACTTTAAATTGGCCGATGGAATTTTTCACTTTTTTCCAAGATAATTTAATTATTTCGAGATGAATCGATCGCAGTTTTTGGGTTAATTTGGCCGTTGATAATATTTCGGATCGATTTTCGTGCTCGAAAATGGAAACAGAAAGTAGTAGAGAATTGTGTTATATTTATTAGTCGAATTTCATATTTTCTGATTCGAGTTATAAATGATTTGAACTCAGCATTAGCTATTTAAATCCTAAATTTTATCCCGTTTGGATTTAATTTTGGAAAATTTCCCGTAATTTAGTTGTTTTTCCGCTTGGCTTTTGTTTTACTCGGATTTAATACTCGTAGAAATTTATTATGTACTATTCAATCGTTTATTGTTAATGCATTGTGAAGTATTCAGGCTGCTTTGTTTTGTCATATCTTATCAATTATAAATTTAATTAAGCAAGCGGTGTTATTGAACTTACGAATGCTTCTTTGATATATTTCAACAGGTACACAAAGTAATACGATTACGGTGAAAAGTTGAGAAAAAATTATCAACGAAGTGATTAAGACGGTTCATTAGGTCGATGGTTATTTTTATAAATTTATTGTTACATTTATCAGCATTTGGAAATTACGTATTATCGGCGGAAGTACGTGATATGATTTACGCGTATTTATCGAGATTATTTGAATATCACGAACACGTTGCAAATAATCGGTGAAATTTCAAAAGAATTGTATTTTGATGTAATCATGTACCAATGTTTTTCACAAATGCATAAAATTTCAAAATCAAGTTATTTTTTCGAGTTCTAAACAAAGTGGTTATTTGAAGAATCATGAAAATCAGTGTTGCTATTTTTTGGACCATAACAATTTATGCGATTTAAAATTATTGGAGGGTATGATTTTGTAAATTTTTTTGGCAAAAAAGTTCAATTAGAACCTCGCTGAGGATAAATCTTGCAAATTATTATTTTTTTAGCCATTTTTGTTGTGTGCATTTTTGACATTTTTGTGTCTTGCAAAGGAAGATGCACTCCAGGTGTCCGGCTGGAATATTCCGGAAATGTGGTCAAGTCGGTTCAGTTGGTTGAGAATAAGAGGGAACCATGTTTTTAGCTGCCCAATCTCAAATGGACGCCTTCTGGAGCATTTCAAAGTTCCTGGAGAAAAATGGAAATTGCGCTGGAGGCTCCAGAACGGTCCGC
>QBDW01010890.1:0-34642 GCA_003261595.1 Maconellicoccus hirsutus | reverse complement strand
ATTTGGAAAAAATCTACAAAAAATCATTCGACCAAATCGAGCACTTTTTTACCAACTTTACACTATTTTATACTCCCTCTATGGCATTCGATTAAGTCTATGATTACCGTTGCGTAATTGCATCTCCAAACACAATAGACTGCTCGTAAAAAAATGCAACCGTGAAATTGCCATGACGTCCTATTCGTTTTGACACTCATAATGGAAAAAATATCGCCAAATAAGGTGAATATCCTCTGTGAAAAATCTTATTTTCTCTTTTAATTTTTTCTCCCTTTTAGGAAGCTACACAGGAAAAGGTGATTTTCCCGGAAGCAGCTGTATTGGGATTTCATGAGTCAATTAATTGGAAATTTTTTCACAGATTTTTATTCGAAAAAATGCCATGGAAAGTGGAGCGGAGGATATTGATGAAATAAAATCCGTCGACAAATTTTTTTCACGGTTGCATTATTTGAAATAAAAAAATTAGAACATCGATAACACGTTTTTTTTTTCAGTATAAATATTCGAAAAAATCATTTCTTAGAATTAACATTTAAAAAAATATAAAAACAAATAAAATTTAGTATTTTTTTTAATCTTATTCCAACACTTTGAGTTTCTTTTTCATTATGAATCATACTGTTACTAATTTTAAATACCAGCGAGTCTGAGGTGATGGCAGAGGGGGGGGGGATACGATCACCCAAGTGTGTTTTTTTAAATAGCGTAACTAACAATATCACGACATTGTTTATACAAAAAAGAAAAAAGTAATAAAAAAGTGAAAAAATAAAGAAAACTGCCAACTCGTAAATGACAAAATGATACAATTTTTGTTTTTAATTCACTTAGGCATTTCTCATTTCTTTTTCAATTGAGTCACATAGAACCAAAGATGAAATTTAAACGAAAAAAAAAAAACGAAAAATATTTCAATAATTAAGAATGGAACGAATTGGAGTTAGGGGGCAACGGAGGAGAAGCAGTGAGGAAATACTGTTGTTTCGCCTACCAAAAAAAAAAACACTGAAAATTTATAAAATTAATGATGATACGATTTCAAATACTTCAGTAAATAAACCAGAAAAAAACTAATTGTAATAAAAATATGTAGATGCAGCGGCGGCGGCAGCAGCGATCGCAGATGAATAACACACACTTTAGAAAAATCATCAAAAAATTGAAAAAAATTGTTTAAAACAAATCAACAATTCACAAAATTGAAAAAAAAAATCTACAAAATTGAAAAAAATTGTTTAAAACAAACCAACAATTCACAAAATTGAAAGAAAAAAAATCTACAAAATGGAAAAAAATTATCGTAAAATATTGTTCGAAAAAAAACTTGCAGATATAATCGAAAAATTATAAAAAAATGACGGAAAATCGTGTCAGTTTAAATAATGTAAATAATAACTAAACAAAATAGAAAATATTGCCTGAGCAACAGCAAAGATTTTTTCAAATTAAAAATTACGGAATTAATTTCAATTTTTGAGATTGATTTTTTTCTATGAAAAAACTATACCTACTTGAAAAGTACAATGAGTAAAAAAGAAAAATTTCGAAATAATTTAGAAATGATACAATTTGATGTAAGGTAATTAATTTTTCAAATAATTATGCATAATTAAAAAAAAAATTTCTTTGAAAAAATTGCAAACACACAATTGAATAGTTTCTTAAGAATGAAGTATACTGTCTTAGGTATTATTTGTCTTCAATACTTCAATTTACTCTTTTTTCAGACTTCCTTACGCGTCACTCAACCTGTGGGTATTTTATTGAGAAAAAACCACCCACTGTACCAGATTCCACCATCACCACATGTGAAACTTCTACAGACTCCAGCTTGGCCATATAAACACCATCACGAATATCACCCAGCGTGTTAATTTATTCATCGAATTGTTTATCTCTTAAGCACGAAATAATTACACGTTAATAATGCGACACGAGGTGTAAAAAAATTATCACTTAGGTGAAACAGAACGCGAAATTTTACGACTTTTCAGTTGCCCGCGATATTTACACGACTGGTCGATCGCGACACGAAATGCTTGACAATTACACACGTACACGACATCCACTGGCGATATTTCACAAGCTCAAAAGCATATACCGATGCGACATTCACGAGGCGAAAAAAAACCATACGCCGACAAGTAATCGATATAGGACGAATTCGCGCAAAATTAGCATGATAAATAGAGCATATGCACCGAACAAAGGCACAAATCAATCACCCGTGATAACCGACATAGGCCATAGTCAAACTTACCTTTTAGTCTTCGAGCTCCGAAGATCCTCGACACTTCACTTTCGAGATACACGCACGTGTGAACGTCCAGCGAGTACAACGCGAAATAATTACAATGTTTCGAGTGAGTTCGGCGAGTGAAAACGACAATGTACTAGGTAGTAGTGGAAAGATTTTCCTTCATGGCAGAAAAACCACGTATCTTTCAATTACCGGCCTAGCGCGCCATGAAATCTTTCCAGATATCTCGGCAATCTACGCAGTTCACGCGATGACTCATAGCTTTTCGTTTTCCATTTTCCATACGCGATATCGAGGTTCGCGGGCGATGTCAAGGTAGTGGGGGTATTTCCCATACAGACGGCGTATAACGACCCTTTCGCAGCATCTTATCCCTCCGGATCCAAGAATCGCTACGATGGGTTATTAATGCGTCGAAAGTGCTAGTAAATTATCGATTTTTAGACGTTTTACTAGGGTCTCTTTCGTACCAGCGCTTTAATACGAGTATTTACGTAATTATATTAAAGCTTTTAAGAAGCTATTTTCACTTTCATAAGAAACCGAGACAAACACGATGACGTGTTTGATTTTACAACGCGGTTTGTTCATATGGTAGAAGTTCAATTGCGTACAAATGATGAGCCATTCGATGACCTTCTCAGTTAACCGCAACTGTACTCAAATTTTGGTGTGATTTAGGCATAAACAATCCAGGTATATCCAATCGCTGTAATCGTAACCGCATTATTTTGTATTTTTTATGACATCCAATTACACAATCGACTTTGTTTCGATTTTAGGAAGAAAGTTAAATGCGAATAATAGTGATTTCATCTTGTTGGTAACTATGGGCCGATGATATTTTGAGAATTTTGAAACTTGACGTCGAAAATAACGAAAAATTCGAGGAAATCCTACGAGCATAAGCAAATACGAGAATTGAATTGCAAATAACGAACTTATGCTATCTGTCATTTTTAAAATACGCATTGTTTATTATCAATATCGTGAAATATTACAACGAAATTCTAGTGAGTCGATATTCGAGGTACAAAAGATTTAGATAAAAAATACATCATGTTTCAAGAATCGTCAACGCGACGAGATGACTAAAAATAAAAATATCATTTTATCAAATTTCAAAGAAACAGGAATTATCGAGTAATTGATAATCGAAAGATTTTCATAGGTCTAGCAGTTTAGATATAAATTACAAAAGATAAACCAGGATATGAAAATAGTCTAAATTTCGTTTGAATTAATTTTAAATCGCATAAAATAACACAAAACTGCCTAAATGTTCTCAAAATTGTTCAATATTTGCTCAAAAATCACGCAAACCCATTAAATTTGTTGAAAAATTTGCTTAAAATTGCAAAAAAAAAACTATCAAAATGTTGCAAAAATGATATAAAATTGATCAAAATTTGTTTAGAATTGGGTAAAATTACCAAAATATTGTTAAAATGGTTTAAATTTGCTCAATTTATGCTCAAAATTGTAAAAAAAAGTATTAAAAAGATGTTGAAATAGTTCAAGATTGATCAAAATGTGTTTAAATTTGCGCAAAACTGCTAAAATGGTGTTAAAATTGATTAAAAGTTGAAGAATATTATCAACATTTTGATAATTTTTGAAATTTTGAACAATTTTAAACAAGTTTTGATCGATTTTAAACTATTTTAACATTATTTTAACAGATTTTGTGTAATTTTGAGAAAATATTGAGCAACTAAACAATTTTAACAACATTTTGACAATTTTTCGCAATTTTAAACTATTAAAATGTTGTAAAAATGATATAAAATCGATCAAAATTTGATTAGAATTGGGTAAAATTGTCAAAATATTGTTAAAATGATTTAAATTTGCTCAATTTATGCTCAAAATTGTAAAAAAAGGTGTTAAAAAGATGTTAAAGTAGTTTGAAATCGGTCAAAATTTGTTTAAAATTGCGCAAAATCATGAAAATGTAGTCAAAATTGTTCAATTTTAAACAATTTTAACAGTATTTTAGCAATTTTGCGCAAATTTAAACACATTTTGATCAACTTTAAACTATTTTAACATCATTTTAACAGATTTTGTGTAGTTTTGAGCAAATATTGAACAACTCTAAACAATTTTAACAACATCTCGACAATTTTAAAAAAATTTTAATCAATTTCCAACTATTTTAACGACATTCTGATGATTTTTTTGCAATTTCAAGTAAATTATTCACTAATTTACTCATTTTGTACAACTTTTGTGCCATTTTGAGCAAATAATGAACAATTTTAAACAATCTTAACAGCATTTTGTCAACTTTGCTCTATTTTAAGCAAATATTGAACAAATTTTGATCAATTCTAAATTATTTTAACATTTTAACGAATTTTATGCAATTTCGAGGAAATCCTGAACAATTTTAAACAACTTTAACATCATTTTCACGATTTTGCACAATTTTAAACAAATTGTAATAAATTTTAAATTATTCTAACATTTTGATAATTTTTTTGAAATTTTGAGCAATTTTAAACAAATTTTGATTAATTTCAAACTACTTCAACACCATTTTAATAGATTTTGTACAATTTTGAGCAAATATTAAACAACTCCAAACAATTTTAACAACATTTCGACAATTTTTCGCAATTTTAGGAAAATATTGAACAAATTTTGATCAATTCTAAATTATTTTGACAACATTTTAACAAGTTTTATGCAATTTTGAGCAAATATTAAACAATTTTAAATCATGTTAACAATGTTTTGACAACTTTGTGATATTTTAAACAAATTTTGCTCGGTTCTACAATATTTTAATACTTCAATAGTTTTTATGTAATTTTGAGCAAATATCGATCATCTTTAAACAATCTTAACATTATTTTGACAATTTTGTGTAATTTTAAACAAATTTTGATTGTTTTTAAACTACTTTAACAAAATTTTGATATTTTTTTGGAATTTTAATCATTTTTTTCATTAGTTTAATCGTTTCAAGTTACCATTTTACAATTTTGACAAACATATACTAAAAATATGCTTGACCATCTTCCCCTGCCACATTAATTCTTTACAAGCACTTTCACTAAACACACATCCAACGTGTTTTCCGGTACATCCACCATCAGATAATCTCCAAATCCGAACCTCGTCGATGATCAGCAATGAAACCATGCCTACATTTCAAACCCTTCTCGCTATCGTCGCTATTCTAGCGTTTAACACGAATTCTACGCCAATTTAAGCACGCACTTGAGATAGCTATCGCCGATCCACATAACCAATTACGATTCCACAATATCGCATGCATAGAAAGTGAAATCCTTTAATACAGTCATTAAAAGCCTGTGGCACGCGAACTTGAAAATTCCAAAAGTTTTCGTATACTCGTACGATGCCAGCTTTATATCACGATTGTAGCGAAATCATCGTACCAACAGGTCGTAACTTTTTACGCGCGTTTCATCTAAGGTGAAATAATATATCATTTTTTAATCAGAACGTATCTAATTGGCGCGTATGAGTTTCTCGTCAATTCCGAAGCTTTTAGCGGGAAACTGCAACGAGTACAATGACAATATCGAATGTAAAAATATGGTAATACGGATTACCACACTCGTCGCAATGAACCCTATCCAATAAAACAAAGGAAGTTATACGTTTAACCATCTATTAACATACTTGAGTATACCTTGACGTGTATTTTATTCGCTTTCGAGACATATTACCAAGAGTATATTTTCATAATTTCTTATCGAGGCATCATCGTTTACTCGAAATCACCTATTTTCAACCTCCTTCCTGAACCGAACGTTGACCTAAGAGATAAACTCGATCACGGTGATAACATCGAAATCGCGCCGCGACAATATTCTCAACGCTTCGGCATCGATTACAAATTAATATTCGATTAATAGCTCGACACTGCACGCCGATCTCTCGATAAACCGCAGGATGCGACTTTTAACGGTGCTCTAACACAGATCCATGTAAATTAACCTCGCGTCTAGTTCGTGACAAACATACGTGAAACAAAGCCATAGCTTAATCTATTAACCAAGTGTTGGAAATTCAAATATTGACTCGAATTGACACATTCACTTTTAACCAAATACCAACCAGAGATCGTAATGGAGAGACTAATTTCACTTACTTAGGTTCGCCTTGGTACGCGGCAATGTCGATAATTTAACATCTTTTCCATTTAGTTGGTTCGTTGGCAGAGGAACACAAGGAACCGATCCTTCGCTCAGGGGACTGCACAACAACGAAGATGTTTTCTTAGCTGTAAAAGCGCAAAAAATTAATATCGAGTTCGTATAGCTAAAGAAATCCATCTCATTGGTGGATTTTCGTGGCTTGTCTAAAATTATGTACAATCTACAATTTGGTACACGGTGAATGAGCTGTTTAATGAAAGGAAGAAAATTAGGATCGGCATGGGTGCGCATAATTTGCGTAAGATCTTTTGTTCGTTGTCAATCATTTGCATTGAATCTACATCCATCGATCGTGCTAATGAATACCGAGCACAAAACGAGCGGGAAACTTCAAATAGTCTTCGAGATTATCGTATTGTTCGAGGAGATAATTTTTTTTGGTAAATTTACATTTACCGTTGACGAAGGAAGTATGATTTTAAGAGAAAATTGGTTTCTAAAAAATTAAACGAATTTTTACACTTGGATGAAACGAAAGCTATTTAGAACTGGAAATTCTAAATAAATAACAGACCTTGAGATACATATTTGAAATAATGCTTGAGTTTATTTCGCAAAGATGCTGCGGCTGCAGGTGCAGCTTCGAGTCACAGTTAATTCATTAGGAGTCCGGATGAAGTACACTTCATTAATACTTGTTTGTGGCCTTATTTCTAGATATATTTTCATGAAGAAACACTAATCTATTAAGTGATCTCTGAAATACTTCGTATTACCTTAAATTTAATATTCAAAAAAAATTCAATTTTATGACAAAAGCGCGTTTCAGGTTTTTGCTGCCCTGGACCCAGTCACTTCTTGCTACCCTCGAACGCCTATTGATGCTCATCCCCACCCCAACCCTAGATCAGTGGCGTAGTCAGGATTTTGGCAAAGGGGGGGGGGCAAAACGAGTCCAGGTAGTCAACATTTTTTTTAATTAGTGGGAAACCAGAAATTGCAAACGATTTATTTACCTATTCCTTTAATTTATAAACAAACTACGATACGTCGAAACAAACAGTAAAAGGCCATGGGGGGCAATTGCCCCCTTTGCCTCCCCCCTTGGCTACGGCACTGCCCTAGATCATAAATAACGATAAACCATCACTTTTGAAAAACTTCGATCACCTCATCTTCCATCCTTTGAAATTTATTTAAATCACAATATGTTTACTTAAAATTGAATAAAATTTGTACAAGTGGCTCAAATTTGATGAGAAATTCGTTAAAAAATTATCAAAATTTCGTTTAAATTGATAAAAATTGCTCAAATTACACAAAATTGTCAAAACGTTGTTAAAATTGTTTTCGTTTGTTCGATACTTGTTCAAAATGACACAAAAATTGAGCAAAAAGACTAAATTAGAGAAAAAATTTTGTTTTTGTAAAATTCGTGCAAGTAGTAAACAATTTGAACAATTTTATGCAATTTTAAGCAAATATTGAACAACTTTAATCAATTTTAATAACTTTTCAATATTTTACATGCAATTTTTAGCAAGTGTTGAACAATTTGAATAACATTTTGACATTCTTTATACAATTTTAAACCAATTTTGATCGATTTTAAACTATTTTAACAAAATTTTGATATTTTTTGGAATTTTAACCTATTTTAAACAAATTTTGATCATTTTTAAACTATTTTAGCAACTTTTTAACAGTTTTTATGAAATTTTGTGCAAATATTGAACAATTTTGAACTACTTTAGCAATATTTTGACAATTTAAAACAAATTTTCATCAATTCTACACTATTTTAACGACATTTTTTGAAATTTTTTGTTAATATTGAACATGTTTAGCAACATTTTTACAATTTTGTGCAATTTTTAGTAATCTTAAACACATTATGATCGATTCTAAATTATTTTAACAACATTTTACCAGTTTTTATGCAATTTTGGGCAAATATATGGAACATGCTTTTTTTGAAAAAATTTGGAAAAATTAAAAAAAAAATAGTTCAAAGCAAGAAAGGAAAATATCTGATTTTTTCCCATCATTCTTGAACTTGAAGATACTGATTTGTTATCTCTACTTCGATTAATCTCCTTTACCTCTTCAAAATTCTTAATTTCTCTCATTACACACGTGCATAAGGATACAAACCTAAACCTTTATCGAATTTACTGCGCATTTCGAGACGAAACATAAACCTGCGATATGTTAATTACTTTTTAAACTGATAAGAGATAACACAAACTAGACTTCTCTATACTTCATTCATCGTGTCGATCATAGCCGAAAATAACAACTTAGAAATATCAAAAAAATGAATATTACTTACGACGAATCGAATTCACACTCAAAACAAAGGTCGATACGACCGACTTAACATTCAAAACAAAACGACACACGGCGGGTAATCCAATAAACGAAAAATATATCCAATTACCTTTCAAACAATTCGAGTAAATTTTGATATTTCCGCAGTACTTGCTTTTGGTGGCATTTTTCAAATGTATCTTATCTTTTTTCGAATGCAAGGCGCCCATTTTCTAGAATCTTGCAGTAGGAAAAAACCAAGAAAAACACAATCCCGAGACGATCTTCCCATCCGCGATAATTACCGATAACCGTTTACATCGCCATTACGTACACGCGTATTTGTGCAATTAAAAGCAACATCAAGTCGAGTGAAAAAAGCAACAAAACACTTCTATTTACAGTAATTCCACCATATCGTAACACCATACGGAGACCGCACGTCCTCTAAATCAAAGTCGACACAATACCGATACATATGGCGAAAAAATTCAATAAAATGAGAACTAGTCCGATGGAGATTTCAACGTAATACGTCAGTTGATAACACTATCATCGATAACGACGTTAACCGGTCAAAATCCGATGGATCGCGAAAATTGAGAAAAATTTTCACTCGGGAGCGTTGCATTAACTGTACGACTTTTAGATACGCATCAATTAGCATGTAAAAACGTCCAGTGCTGCCATTAGGACAAAACTTAGTTGAAATTTTTCGTTGTCGTTATACGTAACCAGAACGGCAGAACGTGATCAAACAATAAAGTGTGACTTCCTTGGTGTATTTTTAATATTAATGAATCCCTCCGCCGACTCCATCACCACGACGTTCCTCTGCGAACCATATGTTTCGCGGCAAAGGCGCTCAGCGCTCTCTATGGCGATTCATGAATCGCACAGAGTCACCAAAAAGACCAATTTTTTTCCTTTTCATTACGTAGATTACTCGTGTACCTCGTTCTTGAACAAATTTCCACCATAAAGGAAATATATAACTCGGTTTTGTCGACCTACTTATGCCCATCCAAGGGTACGAATTACGACACGTTCGCGTTATACATATAGCTAATCTTTCATGACCCTTTAATTATGAATGAATATATTTACGAGGTGTCGGCGAGACGTAAGAGGCACCGTGTTGGTAAATTTACGCTTTTTTTTTTCGCCTACACGTTTACGCGGGTAATTTTTTCGCTAGTTGGACGACTCGTTTGCATTTAATTCTTATGGGAACGAGTTGAGAATTTTTTACTCTAAATAGTTAAACAGCAATTACGTCATTTTTAAGTTTCCGAGCCATTTGTGTCTTTGTGAGAATGCCCGCAATACGAGTTAATACCCGGGAATGATTCCGAAACGGTTAAGAATCGTCTAAGCGTGGGATGTTTTGATGAAAAGTTTAATGCCGAATGGGACCGATGATTTTGAAAGTAAAATTAAGCGGGATTTTGAAAACAAACGCGATGAGGGGAAAAATTGAAGAGACCAAATTCAAAAAATTTCAATATTTCAATATCGATATTCCAATTTTGATAATTCGATATCAATATTCCTACTTCGATATCAGATTCTAATCTCAGTACTTCGACATCGATATCCCAATTTCAATAATTCGATATCAATATTCCAATTTCAATATTTTGATATCGATATTTCGATATCAATATTCTTACTTCGATATAGATATTCCAATTTTGATACTTCGATATTGATATTCAATCTTGATATCTCGATATTTCATTTTCAATATTCCGATTTAGACATTTAAATTTCGATGTTTCGATTTTGATATTTCACTTTCAATGTTTCAATTTTGATACTTCGATTTTGATAATTTGATCCTCATATTTCATTTTGATTTTTCGAATTATATATTTCAATCTCTACATTTCGAATTTGATATTTCCACATTCTGAAATCAAAATGTACTAATTTTTTAATAACTCACTTCACCTCAAACAATTACACGTTCGAAAGTATCTCATCAAAAATACTATAGAGACCCACACCACTTTTTTGTAAGTTTTCATAACAAAAATCTATCTTTCACAGTGAATTTCCAAACATAACTTCATTTCTAAAATTATGAAAAATCTACAAAAAATACTTCTCTTCCAACGTTTTTTTTTTTTGGGAGGGGGAGAAAGGGGAGGGGGTTAAATGAAAATCAGAGATGCATCTTACAAAAAGGAAAATTTTAGCACCAAAAACAAGTCAATCATTTCACGACCTTGATTTAATTTGAAACTCTCATAAAATGATTTCCTCGAATACTTGTAAATTTTTGCATAAAATATCATTACCACTTTTATGTGAATTCAAATAAACCGCTTGATAGAAAAAAGCTAAATTTTGGCATAAATTCGTGTTTAAATTAAGAAACCACACTCATGAATATGGTCTCAGGTGGGAAAAGAATAACAGCAATTTCGTATTTCTTTTTATTCTAAAATAAGCAGCTAAAAATTGGCAAATGAAAAATAATGACTAAACATTAAAGACGAAGAAAGACCCAAACTTAACACTCACAACATCAAATTCCCATCAATGAACTTAAATCAACAATAAAATTATGAATAAAATTTGAACAAATATGATCATAGCATACCTTATCCTCCCCCCCCCTCCAATGAAGATACGATTCACCAATATTTCTAATTTAATTTCTCGCATGTCGCATGTCATTATCATTAATTTAAATTTATACGCTAAAATTTTATTCTCATAAATAATGCATCGTTGATTATGAAGACGTAAAGCTACTCGAAGAAAACACGAATAAAATTTCTCAATATTTTTCAACCGATTGGAAACAAATACAAAACATTGACTCAAAAAATACGAAAAGCGATAAACGAAAAAACACGTGGAAATTATTCAAAAACTCGATATTTTTTTAATTGAATTAATGCTACGACTTGCCAAGCAGAATAATTAAAACGAGAAGGAGATAAGAATTATGCATTTATGTAAAAAAAACTTGCACAACAAATGCCATTTTTCCACGAAATAGAATCAAAGGATTTCAAAATACGTATTGATAAAGAAAAAGTAAACATGGCAGTTTTGGAAAATAAAGATGGGATGTAAATTGATAGTCAAACATAATCTTTTATCAGATTTAACTGTATCTTGAACCGATAAAAAAATTAATCGATGATAATTTAGAAATTACAATTTCTCTTCCATTGTCCAAATCTTTACTTCTTGAATATGCTTAGTCGAGAAATTCCGACTCATGAAAATTCAAAACAAACGTTTGATTTTCTTACCTCATAAATAATTTTTTCAACATCAACTCGAATATCTCTACCCACGAAACTTTTATGAACTTGACCAAAAAAATCATCGGCTCATTACATCACTATAAAAACACAACACGCTTTGCAGCACTCAAAACTCGCATACAAAACTGCATAAAATTTACCTTTTAAAACGCTCAATTATACGTTGGCTTTACGCCGAGGAAGATCCATCAACGTAATACAAAACTTCCTAGTGACTTTTCACGCGCAAATGAACCGGAAAAAGAATCACAGAAAAATTTCATCGCCGGTCGACAATCCAGAAGCACGTGACATGATTTATACGCTTTATTATACAATCTATCCTAATGTAAAATCTCAAACTGGATTACATTTGACCTCTAGTTAAACAATAACACAAAAGATCCAGCAAAACAATACATTTGCGAAACAAGTTTTTCAAAAATAGAAATAAATATTTAATAATTTCAGAAAATCACATCTCTCATACCGGACACGCTTATTTTTCTACTTCAAACACATGATAAACGTTTGTTTGTCTTAGTCGGTAATATTTATTTATACGAGGTGAAAGAAAAAAAAAAAATATTTAAATCATACACACAAGTGCACGTGCTCGCGTCACGTGAAACTGAAAGTAAATCAACCGCATATCCTTCCTGTGCTATGAATTTTTTCCATTTTAAATATCTGTCATCGCGATATCCTGATTTTTCTGGCAATATGTCGCCGAACTCCATTGATTTATTAATTTTAAATTACGCTTTTATAACAACTCACCGCATTATTGAGATAATCGTTTGATAAAGCTGTGCCCTCGATAGCGCGTCGACCGCAATATAGGGCATGAAAATTTGCACCTTACTACGTGAGCGAAAAAAATTTCTCTTTGGGAATTAAATCCAAATGATATAATCGTCGGGATAAAATTCCGAATTATCACGGTGATTTTTTTCTTTCACGTAAAACCAGCGAATATAAAAGTGTATATAATTTTTTGGCAGTACGTGATGAAATTTCTATACCCTATAATTATTTCTACGCGAATACCATCAACTTGGCGGTTAAAATTCAAATTTTCAACTATGTTTCGCTTTTTTACAAGACGAAACATTAATATTTCAATTTTTAATTAGTTTCATCTTGCCTTAAAGTAGGTTTTGTTTATTATTAGCTAATTCATGCAGAAAAATATAACGTAGGAGTTGCAAACATAATGCGGCATTATTTCCATCATTCGTTCGAGCGTGAATCATTTAGATGAAGTTTCTCTCTAGTTTACAGCGTTGTAATGACGTACTTTGAACGTTTCATAGCTCCGGTAAAATTTTCAAAAAACAAATTAAATTTTTATAAAATTTTGCAAAATTTGAAGAAGGTATTTAGATTATTTGATGATATCTGAGGTTAACAAAATTAAGTAAAATCAGCAAATTTGAAATTATTTAGAAATTTTGAGAATTACTTTTCCTTCGAATGATCATTTATGCTACCATTTTAATACATGTGTTAAATAAGTTGCCTATCTTCCAAAAAACCGGAACGTGACGCAGTAATTGTCAGTTGATCGCCACTTTTTTTCAAAAAGCGTTAATTAAATCAATCAAATGTATTTTTATTTAAGGATACCCAACATCTTGTTGGCTTTTAGCCACTGCCAAAGACTCAATTTGAGTAATATTTCTTCTCCATAGAATTTTCAAAAAAAATTGATCCATTTTTTTTTTGGTTTAATGTACCATATACTGCTGCCTAGGCCAGAGGCAGTGTTGCCAGATGGAAATGTTATTTTCCAGCAGTTTCGCCTTAAAAAAAGCCAAAACCCGCAATTTTCAAATTCCAAAACCGCTAGGGTTCCCGCTAGGTTTTTCTTTGCAGCATTCACTGCAAATGATGTTCTTAACTGCATATTGTGTATTTATTTTTTTTTTTAAATAAATTTATTAATAAACCGCGCTTTTTCGAATTTTATTTTTTACCACGACAATCGACAAACCAAAAAAATATATTTTTTTAAATATACAAACAAGGAAAAAGGAAAATATTGAAAAAAAAATCGTGTAAAAAATTTCGAAAAAGCGCGGTTTATTAATAGACGAAGCGCAGCGCATAGAAAGCCAAACAAAAAAATTGAATAAAAATAAATTGGCCAAATTTGATCAAAAATCGATAAAAATTGTCTTTTATTACTGCAAATAGCTGAAATAGCTGTACTTTTTGACAAAAACGCTAGGGTTCCTGCTAGATCATTTGTAAATCTCCAAGAGTCCCGCTAATAGCTAAATTGCCCATTTTTAGCGATTTTTCGCTTCTGAAATCGCTCGCTAAAATGGCAACACTGGCCAGAGGCACGACTAAGAGAGAAGGATTTAGATTTTTGGAAAAAGGCCGGAGAAATTTGTACCTTATTCTATCATATATTTTTTATGATTTTTCACGAGAAATTCAACGGTGCTATTTGTTTTCTGCCTCGAAATTTATGAGTTTTCAGTATTTCTTCTTTCAGCCATGGTACTGATTTAGTCAACCTGAACTTCACAAATCAATTTTAACTGAATTTTGCAACAAATTTTCACATCATCCTGTTAAAAATAGAAGCTTCAAATTAGGTTATTTCCAAACTTCATTCGACGAATTGAGCAGATAAATACCAACAACATACAACATCTATTACGACAGCATATCTTCGGCATGTTTCAAGAAAAATCACTCATCAAAAACTCACAGTTTCAAAGCAACCCATAACTCTTCCATAGAACTAACATACAAACGAACAAAAATCCTTGAAACATTTCCGCCGAATCCTTTCAAAGTTCTATTTAAAAGACCACCTCAAATAAGCCGCATTTACAAGTGATAACTCGTCGATACGTTAAATCGCTTTTCACAGCACGAACTACACGCTAAGTTTCATGGCCACCTCACGCGAAAGATTTACGCACAGGCGCATCGAAGAAATGACGTATCAAATCTTTCAACTTCGCAAACATTCTGGTATCGGTTCAAGGTATAATTACCAAATGTATTTTGGCAAATAGACAAAAACCGTAATAAAAATACCCTCTAAAATTTCACGTTCATAAATCGATAAGATTTTTTGCACTCAAAATTTTCACGAAAATCCTCCAAATCACATGCAAATTCTTCGATAAAAACTACCGAGTGAAAAGTAATAATTACCTCGAGGATATTCGGCCGGCATGACAACAGCGGGTAAAGAATGCTGACTAATGTCAACATGCGAGTCGCTGATATCGGTAACGGAAGAATTTCTTGAGCTGGCTTGCGAAATACTCGCGGCTACTGTGGCTGTTGATTGGCTCGGTGACTCCAGCCCAAGTCGAGTTCGCGTTTTTCGACTGCAAAGTTTAAAAATCTCATTAGACGAGAGTCTATGCAACAAAGTAATTTACAATTTGTTCGTATCGTCGTTATTTTGGATTTTCGTGAAATCTAAAAACCTTTATAATTCGTTAGGAGAAACCTCTTAATGGGATATGTTTTACGACATCGTTAGACTATTCACTTTCATCGTTTTTTTCGCTGTTTCACGGATAAAAACCAATCTGTGGGTGAGATAGCTACGTATTTCAAGTTCAAATAGGCAATAAAAAGTACACTTATGTTCCAGTAAGATATAAAAAATTACGCGTTATTTTTCATACTTTCTTTTGGCAGATTTTCAAAACATTATTATTGTTAGAAATTAGACCAAATATCATGATAAATATTCTAAGAAAAATATACTTCTTTGTTTACCCTTTCGTATAAATGTTTTTTTTTTAATGTACCCGCAAAAACCACTAATTGCTTGTACTCAGCGTGTATCCTCGTGAACTAAATATCACGTATTGGGCAGCTGGTTTACAAAGATATATGGAGATTTATTCTAAAATAGTACCAAAGGGCGAGGAAAACAGTGGAGGGGATAATTACACCGAATGCATTCAATGCGTCGATACGTAATTTTAATGTAATTACCGGACATCGATGGGATTTGTGGTTTGAGTTTTATGCAATCGATATGTTTAATTATCCATTCTTTTAGAGAAGATGTATAACAAATGAGATCTATTATTATTGCTGCCAACAGCGTAGAGCCTCTATAGTTCAAGGTCCCTGCGTTCGTTTTATTAAGCAATCATATTTTATTACTGTCTTGAGTGATTTCCTGCATAATAAGTCAAAGTGAACAAAGTATGGGAAAGCTTTAATAAATTTTTAACGATATTTTAAACGAGAGATATTATAAATTGCAATAAAGGGTTGCGTGTTTGGTTTTGCAGTCAATTTTGAAATTATTATTGGAAAAGTGGCACCTTTTACCCTCTTTTTATGCCATTTTTAAAGCAAAATAGTAAGATAAATGGATTTGTTCGTTAAAATATTTTTCAAACAGAAAAAATTGAGAGAATTTTTAGCGTAAAAAATTATTGAAAAAACTGTATCTCATTTGTGAAGCTCTCACACCGTCCTGAAGTGAATGGAAGGTGGAGATGGTTTCTTAATTTTTTTTTCATCAACCTTTATTAATTTTTGCCATTGAAACAAAAATCCGAGTCAAAAGCAGATTCGTCCCGCTTAATGAGCTGTACCCTTATGAACAAAAACTTGTCTCAATCTTTACTGCTCAGGACTGAAATTATGAGTAAGCACATCCCTTACTTTACACGACTTAGTTTTAACCCAGGATCACTTTAAAGTATTCATCGAGCGAAGAAATCAATTTGCCTCCGGATCTAAACGATTTTATGGTTGATTAATTAAGTTTCTGTCCTTCAACTTGTCAATCGGTGAAGAATGCAATCTAAATCAAAGATCTATATCTGTCTATCAATGCGAAGATGAAATTTGAGGCTCCCTAGGGAATACTTCCTTCAATCTACTGAAATCTTTTCTCTTTTTGCTAACTTCTTCAGTGCAATAATTTTTTTCCAGTACTTCAAAATGAAAAATTCATTTCAAATGTAAGGTCATTCATCTTCCATCCCTCTATCTCCTCAGATGTGTCAAAATATCAAATGTTACATCGATTAATCAAATTTTAAGCTCTTTGGAACCTAATATTTCTGCCTTTTTCTTGCCTTACTACCTTGAAAATAAGACTTTCCCATTTCTTAGCAATCAAAGTGCACCAAATCTTTATAAATAGTGACGAAGACGTAAAACATATCTCATCTGGTCATTCAATACATCTACCACTCCTACAAGTCAGGTATACAAACACCACATACCTACAGGAGACCGTGAAAAATTACACGTACAATTATTCAAAAGGCCGATTACCATTTCGACGTGTACGGACGATGCGTAACGAAGCAAATTTTTCGTAACCGAATACTCACGTTTTAACCCGATGACCGGAAGGTACATCTTTCAGCGAACTCGTCGAACCGGACAATGCTGCAGTTAAGGTTTTGGACGGCAATGTAACTTTATTGATGGCGTTTCCATTTGGTGAAAAAATCTTCACATCTTTGTGCAATTTACTTTGCATAACACGCGGCGTACCGCAAGCTACTTTACTTTTGATATCCTTTAATTTGTCCGTCTTGCATTTATCGTCATTTCGCGATTTCTCAATTTTCGATATAACCGAGTCCCATTTACCATTTACTTTCTTCTTGTTCGGCTGTGGTTGGTGATTTTCTTGGTTTTCGTCTTCGGATCCTTTGCTGGAGGCGGTAATCATACTTTTCACTTTCGAGGTGACGTTACGTCGAGGCATTTTTGGTTTAATTGCCGAAGATTCGGTCGATTTGAGGTTTTCTTTTTTCACGACGGCGCTGGTTCGTCTTTTCAATGTGTTTTCTGGTTTCACTTGGGTCGTTTCTGTTTTCGAGACTGATTTGGTCTTTTGTACGGATTTAACAGGGTCAGTTTTAATTTTATCTTTAATCTCACTAGCACCTTCGTTGGGTTTATCTTTTTCTTCGCTAACGACTAGTTTCTGACTGCTAATGGATTTCGTCGAATTACCAGATGTGTCGGAATGCACGTCTTCATTCGAAGGTACTGATTCGACGGCTACTTCCATAATGGTTTTCTCGGCTACGTCGAGTTTCTTCTCCAAATCGGAGTAGATGCCGCTAGAATCCATTTCTTCGGAAGGCGCACCCACATGCTGGCCGTCAATTACTTCGCTAGTAATAACTTTGGTACCGTAGGATTGACTAGTGATCATTTTCGTACTGCCGGGAGATCCGAATAATTTACCATCAATAACACGAGCTTTCCTATCGCCTCGAAGACACGAAACGTCTTCGTAGAGATCGGCATCGCTTTCTGTATAGAAATCCGAATCGGTCATCGGATCCAACACTTTGGTTACCATTTTGGGTACTCTGGCCAAAGGCGAAGCATCGGCGCCTCTGCTGGTGGGTCTGCTGCATTCGCCATCGCCTTGGTATCCATTGTCCCAGCTCCCAATGCTGGTGACACTGGTTACGAAACTGGTGGTTGATGGCGCAGCGACGGCTGGAATGTCATTGTTTACTTCACTCGGTTGCTCGACGGCCACCAATGTCGTGTCGTCTACTGGTAACTCTTCGAAAGACGGCGTCCTCAATGTGACGTCGAATTTCTCTTCTTTGCTGATGGCGACATGGTCGCTGAATGAAGATACAGACATCATGCACGTGTCAGTTTCGCTGAATAATCTATCGATTAATTCGTTCTGAGGGGGTTCGCTGACGCAAAGATATTCCTCGGAGTTTTCCACCGCCGAAGGGACGTCGATTATGTTACTCAAAGATGGGTATTTGATTTGTACAGCTATTATGTCCGTCTTGGTGGAGCTTTCGGTATTTTCGTGTAACGCGAATGAGGAAAAATCATCGCACGATCCTCCAACCAACGCGTTGCCGTCGCCGCTGCACGTAGTCAACTCTCCCATCTGATCAGGCGTCAAAATGCCCAAGCTTTCGTCGCACTCGAACGAGCTATGTTTGCTTAAATGAAAAGACGACGCCATTGGATCCACACCAGCTCCCGGGCCTCGATTACTCAACGCCAGCGAGCCGGCTGAAGAAGAATGCTGCGAGTTTACCTTCCACTCGTGCGCGTAACTGTCATTTGAGCTATTTGGCGTCGGCGTTGAGTGCTGGCTGGTCTGCAAATGGCTACCGGAATATCTATAGTGATCCTTGCGAAAGCACCCTTCCGACGTAGACGCTCTCTCATCATGTATCTGCTCGATATCGCCGGTAATCCCGAGCAAGCTATGAGGCCCGGAATCCGATACGTCCGATAAATACTCTCGAACCTCCGGTACCAAATCTACATTCTCGACTAACGCAAACACGCCGCGATTATTGCCGCAGCTAAAATAACTCACGTTATTCACCGAACCATCGCCGGATCCTTCTTCGTTGTCGAGTTCCACCCCGCACCAGGTACCTTCTCCAAGTTGCGTCTGGCCGACGAAATGCAGAACGCCTTCTTTACCGGATCCGATTCTAACCCTTTTGCCAATATGCTCACTACCAATATCTGACTTTTTATTGGCTATCGACGAGAAAGAATGCCCGGACACGAAGAGATTCGTCGGTCTAGCTGGTGCATTTGCCTTGAGATCGTCGTGACTAGAAGAGAGCTGATTGGCGCTGATCTGCGACACCGTTAACGCCTTGCCGCCGGTTACATTCTTTAAATTGCCTCCGCTCGCGGTTAATATGCCGAAAAACACCGAAGAAGATGCTCGCGATTTGGCCGCTGCGTCGATATGAGCTCGTACGCGACTCGACAGGTTACTCAGAGGCTTTGATATTTTACTTTTCAACGGATTCGTATGAAACACCGGAATCTTACTTTCTCCGGGACTCTGTAACACACACATCAATTACGTCTTATTATTGAGTTCATATAATAGATTCGCGTGTACAATACCAACGCTATAAAGTTACGCAAAATAATACACGAAGGCGGAATGAACAAAATACAAAAAAATCCGCGCTTCGTGTCGCTTTCCAACGCAATCAAGTATTATTGTGACATGTAACGTCACGTGGTCACAGCTGCGTACGAGTTATTTTTAATTTTACTATACGGCCGAATTAACATATAAACAAACTCGTATTTTATAATTATACTGCCAACGTCCTCAAGACGGTCGCGAGACAGAGAGGGGCATTTTCGCGCCAAAACTTCGCATCCACCGATTTTCATCACGTTTCGTACGTTCTCCCAGGATCACCTAATGCAAAATTGCCTCTTTTTGATTCCGAGCCAATGCGTCTAAAAAACGCGACAAATTGAGGACGTGTTCGTACACGAGTGTAACATCGAAATACCACGTGAATTTCGTAATTTCACGTTGTCAGGAGATCTCGTTGCGTTTATTCTGGATCTGATAGTGAAATATAGCGAATATCGTGATATTTATCGTTTTATTAACCTGAAAAATTTATAATGCGAGGAAATTTTGTTTTCTTATCATTTCTGAAGGAATTTCGCAACTTATGGGGTATTCGTGAAATTAGTCAACTGTTTTTATTCGCGCTTACGGGTTGAAAAATTTACGACTTGTATCATTTTATTATATCGCGCACGCATAAATTTTTAAAACTTACGCAATTCGATAATTTTTGACATTTTTTTGTTTCAGGTAAAAATTTCAAAATTTTTATCAAATTTATATTCAGATCTCAATTATTTAGTTCATTTTTAGGAAAAAGCGGACTATTTTTTTAATAGTTTTTGATACCTTTTAAATTTATATACAATTCACTTGGTTTAAAAATGATTTTTTTCAATATTTACGAATTGTCATATTCATAAAAATCCTCTTTTCCATATTTAATTATTATTATTATAAAATAAATTAGAATACAAAAACATTTTGAGGTAAGTTTCAATTAATTTTGTACTATTTGACCTAATAAGAGCTAAATACTAATTTGCATATCAAAGTCAAACAATTTTTTTAGGTTGATTTTTATTTCTTATTTATTAAATTAATTTTTCTTTTTTTTTTGCAATAAAATTAATTTTTTTAATTGAATTATGAATTAATTATAAATAATGATAATCTAATTTAATTTTTAAATAACAATTTGCAATTTAAAAAAATATATTTTAAGTCACTTTATGTTATATAACCTTGTGACATTAAATATCAAATAAAAAAAAAATAATATATTTACAATTTTTAATCCAATAATTTTCAACTAATTTGCCAAGCAGTTTTTCAATTTTCAGAACTTAAATTATAAGTTTTTCAAATAATTTTACAATTTAGAAAAACCAATCTAAAAATAATTCAACTTTAATTAGATTAACAACAGCTTAAAAAACCCCATTAATTTCATTTTCATTGAAAGATTTCATAATTAAAGTAATTTTCAACTTTATTTCGTTTTTTTTCCGATACTAATGAGTTTATTAATCTCACTAAATCGGTTATTTAATTTACTCAATATCGCTAATAATTTTCCGATGATTCTAAATTCGTTAATTAATCATTATTCTTGCATTTTAATTATCTGCGCAATTTTTTCATCATTTTCGTTGCAAATATTTATTATACGTACAACATAAACACGTTTTTTTCGGACAATTTCAGCGAATTATAAGAAACTTCGTCAAGCAAGGGTGATTAAATTGTGTTCCAAGGTCAAAAAAATACCTTTAAAGTTGATTCTACTATTTGCGAGATATTCTTTTATGTGCAATAAAGTTGCATTAATTGGATCATGCAAATTCTGCTTTATTAACGCGAAACATAGTAGAGCTATATTTTTTTTACAACGTCATTATTCGCTGAGATTTTATGATTTCTGGGATCCGGTTGAAATAAGCTTTTTAAATTTATATTGATTGATAAATTTTCACGATTTTTCGTGATTTTTTTTTTAATTTTGTAGATTTATTAATTTTATTTCGATCAGATGGAATTTTTTTTTTAGTTTTTAGAGCTTCCAAAAGAATCACCCCCCATCTCATCTCACAATAAGGCCACTTCATTTCAAATAAATAAATTCGATTCAACGTTTCATGGAAAAAATTCAGAAATGCTCATTTCTCTACGAATCCCTCCCTTCCCAAAGAAATTTAAAAATACAAATTCGACCTCACAACGTCGACGAACTTTCTCAAACATCTTTCATCACCTTCCTCAACACATCCATCATTCTCGATTGCGACTTTCTGTATTCGTACAGGTCATTGAAAAAAGTTTTGCGCCTACTGAATCCAGGTGTCGCTGACATTTTGGCTAGTCGTTTAAATGGGCGTTGGCAGGGCGTCAAAACAAACGTAAAATTAGGTTTACGCTTTTAAATGATAATAAGCGTCGACATAAACGAATATATAACGAGCTAAGCGTAACCACCCGATATGTCTATCGACGATATACGAGTATTTTGTTGGAGCAATAAGAACCATATTTACGTAATAAAAATATCGCTCTAGTCAACTTGACGAAATTATTGATGTCAAACAAGAGAATATCCCCACAATTTCGTAAACTAAATGCTCGTAACGTACAATGCTTAATTTCGCTAGGTCATTCTATGCCATCAGTCCAGCCACAGTCTCCGGTTTGCTTTACTACGATGCTCAACACAACACGACGTACGTCCGCCGAAAATTTCACAGTGAAAAATTGCATTTCACGAGACAATGATGACATTACATGACAGCGTCATGAATCATCGTCATATTTTGCAAAAACCTCACGCCATCGTCGATGTGAACGACAGCACGACCTATGAGGCACGTGATCTTTATCACCGCATTTAGATACAAATGCGATATTCGTATTGAAAAAGAAAAATAAAAAACGTGCATATTTTTCTTTCATTCATCGTACGTAGGTCTTTTCGTCTTCTCGCCTTAATCTGCGTCCGTGTCGTCTTCGTCGAGTCGGCCGTCTCGCATGATAAAGTATTTAGAATTTCATCGTCGGATTTTATCACATTATCGTTCCTCTCTCTT
This sequence comes from Maconellicoccus hirsutus, assembly GCA_003261595.1. Classification (NCBI taxonomy): domain Eukaryota; kingdom Metazoa; phylum Arthropoda; class Insecta; order Hemiptera; family Pseudococcidae; genus Maconellicoccus; species Maconellicoccus hirsutus. The sequence continues at coordinate 11,729 of QBDW01010890.1, read as the reverse complement.
GTATTTCTGAAGGTCGACTTAAACCTCGTGTAAATTTACCAACCATTAACAAAAGACAAACACGGAAAATACTGCGTAAAATAGTCGCGTTTTAAATAAACCGAAATAAGTTCCAAATGAGTAATTTTCAGGTGATTATTTGAAAGACGAAAAATATAAAGAATGTCTTTTTTTCCACGAAAATTTCGAGACCGAAAAAAATTGATTTCAGTTTGAACCATAGATATTGTATTCAGATGTAAATTAAGGTTCAACTTTTGAACGTAAACATGTCACTTGTGCATCAAATAGTTCAGAAACGAAGCGACAAATTTTCTAAAAAAAATTTCGACAGTTTTTCCAATAATAAAAATCATTTGTTTTGATCTTTTTCTCTACTTAAACAATTTCGACGAAAACTATATTTATCACTTATCAGACAATTCAATTCGTCATCAATCTCTCTAAATTCCAAGAAAGATTAAGATACGAAGACGAGAGAAATTCTACATCGCAAGTAAAAATTATCCGTAACAGAATCTCGATTCTTTCTCCCTTGACGAGGCAACATTGCATTCTCAAGGCTTACAATTACTGAAAATTATCTTAATTCGTCAACGTAGGTAAAGGTATTTTGAAGAAAATGATATTACACTTCTACGTAAGGTACGAATATTCCCCCTCCACTAATTCTTTTTACCTGATTATGTATTATACATTTATCCTTAACACTGATAGGAAAAATTATCTATAGATTACGCCAAATTTCAATCAAATACTGACTTGTTGAACCTAAACATCGTGAATAAAATAGACCTCTGATTTCGTCAAAGAAAACAAAAAAGGTTGAAAGTATCACACGACGTAAATACACTTTACCTCAATTATGCGGGTTTCGCCACACTTACAATTAGAAACGTATTTAGAAATAATTTCGAATCTTTCGTTCCATTGTACTCGTATTCATCCCACCACCAGCATAATTTTTCTTGCAATTGCCATATACGTTCGCTTATCATCGACGAAATCGTTTCGTATCAATAAATTTGGAATTTTTAACTTATTTTTAAATTTCGCTCCATGAATCATTCACGAAGGATTTCGTATTCGAGAAAAAACCAAAAAACATTCGCGAATCCAACGAATCGTTTTTTTCTCTCGTTCGTGAATAACTAAAATGATAAACGTATTGAAACGACCTTCTAAATCGAGAAATACTACCTCGAATGTAAAAAATCACAACACATTCGTCACTAAGTGAAAACAATTCAAAACAATCGTGAAATATGAAGGAATACGCGCTTAAAAGGCGTTTTTCAACCTTGTAGTAATTTCCAGATAATAACTAAATCATGATGTTGGTTGAAGGGGATCGAAAATGGCGTGAAATTGTTCCAATTTTTATTTTCAATTTTTATGGAAAGGTCAAAGAGACGCTTTCAATTGGCATTCACAAAATAAAAATGTATTATTATTATATTATTGTTTATTGAATTTTATCAATCAAAATTATTAAATTCTGCGAAAAAAAAATCGTGAAATTATTTCTATTTGTTCATAAAGAAAACAGGTAATGAATTTTTTTAAATCACATTTTCAAATCATGTAAGAGAAAATTCAACAGAAAAATCACCAAAAATCCATCAAAAGATAATATCAAAAATATAACTTTAGAGAAATTAAAAATTTGTTTTACACGTGAAATTTCAAAAAAAAAAATTATGTATTTACGTAATTTGATTTAGGATTCATTATTTCTTTAAAGTAATTGGAATTATTTTCAGTCACTGGAAACGTCAAAAAGAGGAAAATTTTTACATTTGCAACCAAAATAATCAGGAAAAGAGTTCAGATAAAAAAAAAAGTTTTCATTAAATGATCACTTGACACTGAACTTAGGAAGATGAGGGGGGGGGGACGACCAATGAACCTATTCTTGAGCGGTTATTTAATCGAGTTGTCAATGATTTTATAAAAAATTATACATAAAACAACGCCATAAAATGATAAAAATTGTAAATTCTTATGCTTGAACGAAAATTTTTTTACTTTCTGAATTTGAAAATCCTTGTTAAGAAAAAAAAACGAAAAATTCCTCCCTCCTCTTGAAATTAATTTCCAAACAAATACCACTTCATAACATGTAAAACCATCTGTGAAGTGTGAAGCTGTAACGATAAATTTCAAATAAATAAAAAAATCTCAATTTTCAAAAAAAAATATAAAAAACTAAATTTTATACTCGAAAAAAACAGTTTTCACCCCAAAGTAAAAAAGAGCACAAGAGAGGAGGGGAATTTCGGGATAAATTTTTGTATAGATGTTTAAAAACAGTCAACTCAAAGTTGACCGTCAAATTACCAACATTTACGACCGCGTCTGTTGAAGACAGAAGGTGGAGGGGAGGGGTACGTATTTATACCGGATTTGCGTATCCTGGAAGTACACATTACAGAGGCCCATGAAATGGATCATTTCGACTCGTAAAATTTCAAGCATCGACTCGTTATTTTTCTGGAAAAAGTCCATGGAGGTTTTCAATTATTCTAATTTTTTCGGTTCATAACTTCGTTTGCTGTTTAATTTAATAAAAAAAACAATTTCAAAGATTTGTTTATCATTTGCGATGTTTGGAATACACAGCGAAAACTGCCAGCGGGGAGGAGTTAAAACACTTTCGAGGGTTCAAAATCGTCCTGCGACCATTTCCGGCCGAGTTTTTATTCCAAAAAACCTGCAAATTCCTAGACGACAGTTGTATCATTTCCAAGCCCTTTCCTAGTCCACAACTCCAGACAGGAAATCAATCGTACACCTCGTAAACGCATAAAATACACGGTCGACATCCGCAGCCCGTATTATCACTCTCGCCGAACAAATCCAAAAGAAGATACTCCAGCAATCACGCATCGACTTAATAAAACGATCACGCATACGAACAGGACGACTATAACGACGCGATAATTAAAATACGACCATCGTCGTAATTGTTCTGGTTGCCTTAAGCGAACACAATTCCATCGAGACGAAGAAAAAAAACATAAAATTCTACATTTTACAATCCATCACAAACCTCTTACCTGTTATAAAATTTTCACTACATAAAAAACCTTTCCCATTATTCGCTTCAACGCGACGATGCAAATCGCGCAAAACACCAACCTCACGAATTATCGTCCTTGGTACAACGGTTTAATTTCGTATACGAAACTAGCCATCGAAAACGGGTTTTAGAATTAAAAATAATTCAACAGGTGCGACTACTACTAAATTACGTTATGCTTCGCGATAAGCTACTGAATCTAAGGGAATCGATCATGTAGACCGAGTGTACCATTTATCCACGCACTTCGCCCGCGTCACCACCTCGCCCCGGTCAGCGTCGTCGGCGTCGTTGTCTTTTAATATAGTACATTGATCATTGCGTGGTCTTAAAAGCCGCCGTACATATGTACATACCATTAACACGCAATATTTGTCGTGTATCAGGTCGAACAAGAATTCTTTGGGCGTCTGGCCATGAAAATGGCATTTCCAATTACCACGAGTTATTTATTCATGTTAACGAGACCTATCGAACAAAACAATCCATCGTTTTATAGTAAATACAATTTACAATGTACGGTCGTTTCGTTGTTTCGATTACCGCCACGACGACGTTGCTTGCGTGTGGTGTAAAGTACCTAGGGCGAACGCAGGAGTTTCACGCGTGAAATACGCGCCAGTTGTCCAAAAGGCTTCGAGCTCGTTGCATTGTAACGCATCACCTGCCACATGAACCATGAAGGATTTGAAACGCAAAATGGTTCCATGAGATAAGGATGCGTCACAGCTGCGTTTTTCTCTCTAATTTAAATTCCCTCCTGTTATAAAATCACTTCGACCTTTTTAAAGGGTAAATGATGAGCGAGAGCGGAACCGGAGTAGATTAAAGATACGAAATAATGAATTTTTAGTTAGATACCTCGAGTGACTAATCCTTCGAAAAATTACGCCGCGGATCAAAACATGAAAAATATCTTCAGTAAAAATAATACGAAAATAATTGATAATTAATTGGTTACTTTTCAGAAAAATCGTCACTTTTTAGCAATTTCAATACTGACATTTTCATGTCTTGGCTATGGCACACAAAATCGAAAATCTTTACAAAAAAGCGTCACGCGGTTGTCATGGTAACCGTTGCCATGGCGACGTGTCATGCTCATGAGTGACAATCTTGATATTTTCATGTCATGACAACATATCATAGATGAAAGGTCATTGTAATGGTGACATATGATCATGAGTGACATATACGATGACATTAAGCGTTGTCATGACAACGTGTCACATGCTCAAGAGTGATTCTTGATATTTTCGTCTTATCATAGCAATTCGTAGATGACATGTCATTGTTATGGTGCATATCATGGTTACGAGTGGCATGTGATATTAAATCACATCTTCTGATGAACGCCATTGCCACAAATTGATATGAAAATGCCACACTGTGTCGTGGACTTGTACGCAAGCTGATACTTTACAGTACAGAACGAATATTTTGAACTTTTTAATATTTTTTCCATTTTTCCTCCCCCTTTCCCCTGCCTCTTCAATGGAAATCCTACCAAGTACGAAAAATGTACTTCCGCTTTCACAGTATAAAAATTTAGAAATTAAAATAAAAAGAAATTAATAACATGGGATTAAAACGAAATTTTCAATGAAAAAAATAAAATTATTATTAAAACAGAAAAAATCACTCATAAAAGAAAATTTAGTAAATAAAAAATGCATTCTACAAAATTTTATATCAAAATATTAAACTTGAAATTATTTCAGCGATAAAATTTAGAAAAAAATTATTCAAAAAAAACTTGATGTTCGAGAATTGTTGATAATAAAAATTAAGTAAAGTTTTAAAAAAGTATTTTTCAAAGATCTCTTATGAACATGGATAAAACAGATGAAAAAAAAAGAATTTGAATCATAAGTGGAAAAAATTCAAGAAAATAAAAATTTTTTCATTTAGAACTTTCAAAGTAAGCACAAAAATTAACACAAAAGTATAACAAAATTACAATTTTTATGAAAAAAAAAAAAACTGATGTTCGAGAATTGTTTTAAACAATTAAGTAAAGTTAAAAAAGTACAAAGATCAAAATAAAAAAAAAAAAACAGATGAAAAAAAGGAATTTGAATCATAAGTGGGAAAAAATTCAAGAAAATAAAAATTTTTTCATTTAGAACTTTCAAAGCAAGCACAAAAATTAACATAAAAGTATAACAAAATGACAATTTTTATGAAAAAAAAAGCAGAATAAACAAACAACAATTTTAAACAATTAAAAAAAATGAAAAAACTAAAGTGATCAAAATAAAAATGAAAATACAACAGAAAGAAAAAATACTTCGATGTAATTTGAAAAAGTTAATGTAAATTACTGTAAAAAATGCAAAGGTAAATTATAGTGTTTTATTTTCTTAATTTTTATAACTTTTTTTTACCTTTTAGAAAATTATTTCACTGTTTTAAATTCCTTACGAACACGATAACGAAGAAAATGACGCAAAAAATACAAATGTGTATTAGTTTCAAAATACAAAACTTTATTAGGCATTTTTATTCTATATAAAAAGAAAATCGTTAGCCAAGCCACCAATAAATGCCCTTTCCGAATAAAAAAAGACCCCTGTACCAAAAAAATTGACAACATTATTGGGTAATTTATCATTATCATAATTATTTCACCACTTATCAATTTTCAATATTAAAAAAAACATAAATCTGATTGAAATCTGCAAAATTGATAACGTTAATTAAATTAACCAACGCCGATGTCATATTTTCACAAAAACAACAATTTCCCAACGCTCATCAAATGATAAAAAAAATCGCCAAAAAAATCAATTGTTTTCACATAAACGACAAAACCATCAAACCGAGCCTATTTAAGGAGCGGTCATGCCATCGAAGTCAACCGGGTTCTCAGGTTTCCTAATTTTGTCCAATTACGGCGCATTTCAACGAAAAAAAGAGTTTCTATAGAAGGCTAATGAAACTAAACGACGGCGTTCAATTACAATTTAAAAATTCGTCCGGAAAAAACCATCGGAATACATATTCAACATAAACACATTTCAGTTTCGTATTCACAATAAATTAGGATAATTGAACGATGAAACAAAACCACAATGAAAAAGAGAACGACAACTGACAAATCAAAACGTCAAAATTATATCAGTTAATTTTACAACTTCGCAACACTTCTTTCCCTTTCCATGCTCAATCGAAGCTTCCATATTCAATAATAACATTCGAATATAATGACTAAAAAAACATTTTTCTATTTCAAGTTCACTTTATCGTTTTGACCCATAATAAAAAAAAACAATCATTACACACATTGTTAAACCTTGCGGCGTTTAATTTCACGCTAAAAAACGAATCGTTTCGATCGAATACAAATGAAAATAGAACATTAATTAATTTTTTAGAACACCTAGAATTATATTGTTGTATTAGTACTGCACGATGTTAATTAACCGTTCAATGTTAATGCTTTCGGAAGCAGCATAACGACGGTATAGCGAATCTTCGACCATACAATGTTTCACGCATCCGTCGCCGCATCTGCTTCCAAATAATAATTTATTAAACGGCGTTAAAAAAATCATTAATAATGATAATTCCACCATAATCTGCATATATTTCCGTAAAGGTCATTACTACCGTATTTCTAGTGGAAAAAAGAAAGCTCTCGTCGTGTTTTATCATTGAAAAGTCAAATTATCAGTTTACGTCGGTGTTTTTTCCCGTATTTTTTTTACAAACACAAAGACAGGTGCTTTTCTGCGGCACGCCATGTTGTCAAATCTACTTATATTCGATGCGGTGAAATTTCGCCAAGGTTTTTAAACTCCCTTCAAAACAACTCTTTTGATTTACTCTCTTCTTGTAATCTCTTACACACTTCATAACGTCAACGACCTATTCTTTCGTCTTTTGTATTTATCACACAAGAGAGAAAAAAATAAGAACGTATTCATCGGGGCTGGTATCATTAACGTTACTCAAATATTTGCCTGTTTCAATCACTACGTTGGTACTTTCTTCGCAAACAAATATTCCATTTTCATATTTTATTTACTTTATAAAAGCACTTCGTCGTGTGCTTTGGTAATATCTACAATTGCATATTATTCCATTCGTGTCTACGAGATAATACAGAATACATACGTAAATATACCTGAAAAAAACATCGTATTACTGACCTAATTCCGAAATAGATTATCGATACTTTCCTTTCTTTACGCCATTTATTACCAAAAGTTTCCAAAAATTTATACGTTTAGGATATGCGAGAATTATCGTAGATTTTTCCATTATTTCGGCAACCGCGGCGTGATTAATTACTCTTTTATAGTTTTTTCGTCTTATACAAGTTTTTTTAAAAATACCGAATCGAAGGTATTTTACGAGACCTATAAACGTAAATCGTTTCCCATTTTTCGATTTTTTTCCAATTTAACTTCGTGTACACGAATCGCTCAAGGGCGTAAGATAACGTTGTAACGATTCCAAAGTAGGTAAGTGCATGAAGAATTTTTAAAATGAATCGATTTTTTCCCCCTTTACGTAACTACCTGAAAATTTAACCGATAAATTTACGGAATTTTTGATTTTATTTATTGCTTCGATATTCAAGGACTTGTTTTTTACACGACTTGTAAACACGTTCGATGCAAGTGGGTGAATGATGAATTTCAGTAGGTGAGTATGAATTTTATCTCGGTTTCACGAAATTGGTGGAAAAAATTTTGCAAAATTCAAGGTCAATTTTTAGGTGGGGGAGGAGAGGGGTATGGATAAATATAATTGAAAATGTTGTTTTCGTCGAGTTTTCTGCGCTTCGAAGGAGTCGAGATAAAATCACCGAGTCAAGGTTTCTTATGTTCTAGTTCTTTTGTAAGAATTTCAGCGAATTCTCAGATGATTTGTACCTGATAATTTTTTATGTTAAGGAATTTAATTTAATTTTTTCAAGTTTTGAATTATTTTAATAATTTTTTAGGTATTTATAAATTTTTTATTTATTTGTATCATTGGTATATTCACGTTTTTTTTTAATATTTAGTTTCGAAATATTTTCAACTTTTTTTCGCAGATTAATTTTTCATTTTTAATTTCATTCATTTAAGAATCATTTTTCATTATTTTTCAGATATTTATTTTACATTTAATTTCATTTATTTATTAATAAAGTATTTTGAATTAATTTTAAAAATATTCGCATTTTTTGGAGATTTATTTTTATCGCGATTTCATGAAGACCAATCGCAGAGTTTTACATGGCACGTCAAAAAAAAAAGGCAAAAATTAAAAATATTGAAATAAAAAAATGAAAAAAATCACCTTAAATTTTAATAAATAACTAAATGCAAAAATTAAGCTATTTTGGTGATTAAATGGGAGAAAGTATGTATATAAGTGAAAATGTAAAAAAAAATCAATTTGTAAAAATACTTGAAAAGGTGAAAAAGTTATATAAACTTGAAATATAAAAAAATTTAAAAATTTTCCCCAAAACGTAAAAATTGTTCGTCATTTTTGAAATCAGACATTGAAAGCACAATACGAATTCGTGTATTGTGTAGCGTTGCAATCATACATTTTCCTATTTCTCAAAATCCGACGTAAATTTTTGAAATCACGTCGATGAAAATTCGTTAATTTTGAATTTCGAGCTTTCGTGCGTCATTGGTGAATTTTTATAGGTTACGCTACCTTAATGATAACCTGCCACATCTTACGATAGCTAAAAACATGGAATTTTCCCACCTTGACCTACATAACATTTCACTTTTCCAATTTCTACATTATTTTATCAATTTCTTCATTATTTATACGTTATTTTAAAAACATTTCTCATTATTTGTTGCTCATTAATGATGCATGATTTAAGGCTCTTGATCACTTCCAATTCCACAATTAAACTAAGATCGCTGAAATATACCTGACCCCCTCTTCTCCCCTTCATCATCAAATAATCCGCAAAACCACTCGTTTATCGTATTTTCGTATCTCGATTTAATTCCATCTGCGTCACGAAAATCACGAAATCACTCCAAATCTCGTACCAGTTTCATCCTTGAACTCGACGCGACACATTCGACACCCGGCTCCGAAGCAATGCCACAAGGCGGAAACATTCAATTACCACACACCCACAATTTCTTCCAATACCCTATTCGATTAATCTTCATCGCTGCGACAAAGAAAGCATGTGGATTTCTTCCGAGGAGGAAACACACGTCTAGGCACACCACCTTGATTCTGCACTCGTACATTTAATACCGCTACTTGGAACTGGACTGGTGGTAAAACAACTCCGTAAATGCGGCAGCATATAGCGAAAAAATATTAATTATACTGGCAATAAAAAATATTAACATCGCCGCCATGTTCTTTTGTTGAAGATCAAGCATGTGTATCAGGTTAACATCACTCTTGTAAAAACTCGACGCGATTGTTTATAAAAGCAGAACGGTCAAGTGGACTAGGATTACTACGCTTATAAAGAAAACAATACTTTCGAGCGAAAAAAAGCTGTCCTGTGGCACTCGCGATAGTGACCGCTTCAACAGGTCGTACGATACAAGTGTAAAAAAAAAGGTTCATGAAACTCTGACGTCATTTTAAGGTATGAACATCAATAAAGTAAAATTAATCGTCTTTTAAATTACTCAGAAGATATAGCACTTTCACCGTATACGTATAAATCAATTTTTCAACCAATTTTGGAAAACGTTTAAAAATTCATCACGTTTAAACGGATTAATTCCAAGTACCATAAAAAACCTCTTTGCATGTGGAAATTTTTTTAAACTGGGTAATTAAAATACCGAAAAAAATTCGTTAATTAGTATTCCGACGTCGTACAATTTGATCGTCTGAAGGTCGAAATTATTCGGTGTGGATCTGCGGTGTTTTAGTATGTATCGGGGGCGCTGGGACACCTCGTGATGTAATTTTTTTAATACAAAAATCACCGGGAAGTATCATCCAAAATAATAACTGGTTTAACTAGTTCTTAAGGCGTGCGCCTTCGATTACAAAATCACACTTTTGATTTCATTTCGAAGTTTTGTATAGTAACGGAATTAAAAACTCTGTAAAAGTTCATCGTTTTCACCTGTATTTTGCCGGAGACTCGATCAATTATGTTTTGCCAAGTTTAACGACCCTGCCAAGCCTTCGGCCATCTTACGACGCGTTATATCATACAAATAAATACTTTCTCTCGGGTTAAACGGTTATTTTTCCGAGATGATTGGGCTAAATAAGCTCGTGCATTTGTCGCCCACTTGCCCGCGTATACTTTTTCGCCGAACCGAACGCTTTCGAACCGGAGAAATGAGCGAATTAACTTCTCCATTACGAAAATTAACTGTAAATTATGCGCGGCCCTGACGCGTATACGAGCGTGTTCTCCTTATGGCGCGTATTTAATCGACTCCGTCGTCGTGTACAAAATGGAAAATTATTAAGCTTGACCAAACGCGGTGGCTGCGTAAGTCGCGTTTATTTTATGGCATGAATTTACAACCACTCTGATAACTCGTGTATTACGATGATGCGCCGTAAAAAAGGCGCCTTTATGACTTCGCGGTATCGTTTGTTTAGTGTACACGCTACGAGATATAGAAGACGGGTAATTATCGTAGTCGATCGAGTGTGCCAAGTCTAGTGACCATATTACACCGAATCGATAATTGAAACGCCCAACCACCCAAGAATATAAGAATGGAAATTGAATTGGTATCGAAGATGTTGAAGAAAGAAAAGTCACATGGGACAATATTTAGATGTCTTGCTTCTCCGGATCACAGTCAGGAGTAGGATAGGATAAATCTGAGTGAAATAATCCCAAAGTCAGATAATCTATAACTTTTCTTTAGAAATAAAAGTCTCTTGTCTTCACATAGAGCCATCGAGGTCAAAAATGACCCGAAGGCAAATGCTTTGGGCTCCTAAAGGCATATAAGCATAAGCGATCTGCCTCAGGATCCAGATTTTGATGATATTTGCGTATTAGGTGGATACCATCGAGAAACGTTCATGACCAAACTTTCATCTCCCCCTCCCCCCGTTTTCGAGAAATTAATTTTTTTCGAAAATTAGATAGGAATTTTTTTTCTTAAATTACAATTGACGGAATTAATTAGAATTTTAGTACCTCATAAGGGCCTTTCATTAAAAAATCAACAACCCCCCACTCCAATTTTTTCCCTTCCAAATGGGCGTTTTCGGCTTAATTTATTTTTTTAAAGTGTCAATGTCACTCGGCAAAATTTTCAAACCTCATTTTTTCGATGTATTTTTGACCCCTAAATGTTATATATTTTTTTCAAAATTTTGCCTCCCCGGGCCATGGTCAAAAATCGCAAAAACCGCGCGCGCGCATTGGGTGAAACTTCCCACCACGCGGTAGCGCCTCGTTAACCGTTGCGCGCGGCTCCGCGTTAGTTCTGTAGTAACGTGCCTACGCAGCAACGCAGCAACGTGCGTAACTGTGAACGACACGCTACAGCACAGTGGGAAGTACCGATTACGCACTCGCGCTAAAACTCGTCATTCGAATAATTTTTTTCTCAAAATGTACTGATTTTTGGGTGGGGTCGTATAACATTTTTTGTTTGAAATAATTTCAAGATTATTTTACAATTTTTTTTGGAGCCCAAGAAGTCGATTTTCTTAAAAAGCA
>QBDW01010799.1:0-13988 GCA_003261595.1 Maconellicoccus hirsutus | reverse complement strand
TTAATAAAAATGATAATTATTATCAGAATCACGAGCGTTTGCATACATCTAAAACATGCGTGAGGAGGAGCGTGCGGTAGCGTCAATGTTTTGGTTGGCATGATGGCTGTGCGTTCGGTAGATTCGGACGGACTCGTACGTCTTATTTATGTTTTTCCAAGGAAATAATACGTAGGGTATCAACATCAACTATTGAATAAGACATATGTGGTAATTACGGTATCACCAGGTATTACTTCTTTTTCAATAGTACTTTGAATTAAGTTTGGAATTCGAACTCCGTAGTTAATTATTTTATTTTAGTGCTAATTCTGAGCTCGAAATTTTAACTGCTCTTCAAACAAAACATGCAAGTTGAAAATTAAAATTTTGATGAATTTCAAACTCTTGAAATCGAGACCAAGATGTTCTTTTTACATATGACAGCGATTAAGCATTACATTATATTAATTATTAATTATGTAACCGTTGTGGCCGTACGATGCGATGATGACTACTCATAAAAGTCCAACAGTCCAAGTAACTACTTACAATTAGATGCACCCGATTTGCAAAATTACAGATATTTGTTTTTATATGTTACTTATGTTGCATACATCAAATATTAAGGCGGTACCTTAAAGGCGACAAAATTATGTTCGGTTGTAAGGTATTATATGCAGACGTGTTGAGTAAATCCAAAAGAAAAATTATTGAAAGTAGACAATCTTGATTACCTATTTGTGTATTTAACAAACACTTTTCATGTTCCACTTTTTGATCGGATAGAGAATTATTTGTACCGAGCAACCTACAACAATATTCCTTGAGTACGATGTTGAAAAAGATAAAATTTTGGAACAATATTTTTTACGGCACAATATTTTCAGTTTTTCATAGCGGATTAAGGTATTCGTTAAAAATAGACACGTTCTATTTTAATGCATTTTTGATTTTGATTTAAGCTGAGGAGAATTTTCCTTTAATGTATTAATTTGTATTCCACCACAAATCATCGATAGCTTTTGTCTCCCCCAGCAACATGTTTAAAGCAGTTTTTTTCCTTATTCTTAAGAAGTTCGCGTTCGTTGAAATTTGGTCAATACGATTTTCAAAGCATTTCTTTTGATAAATGTTGAAAATTTACTTACCCAGTACTTTTTTATATTTTATAGCTTTTTGTGAAGTTGAATCAAATGCATAATAGGTTTAAAGTGTTTATCAAGATATTTCATAAAAAGTAGTGTAGGTAAGGTACGTTTAGTAGTACTACCTACTTGTGTTTAAAAAAATGGTTTCGTACAAAATTTATTTTGAAAGTTTTTAAAATCAAGCGATGAAACTTTAGTGAAGACAGATTTATTTCGTACTAAAATTGCATCTTTAAAAACTTATAGCCAATCAACGGGCAATTGGTGAGTGACTAATTTTCATAAACTATAAAAGTAAATATTACGATAACATAGCTTTCGTGGTAATGATGAATCACTTTCAAAGTTTATCAAATTATCAAATTTTTAATGACGGAAAATATTTACACTCGCATCACTTGCCTACTTTCATAAAATTTTATATAAATTTTCACATGATTTATTGCCGTCAGCAACTGTTTAATGCTCTTTCTCATGCTTGCATATTTCCTGTTGCAACGAAAATAACCGGAAAAAAACGAAAGATATTTATAGACAATGGTATGAATCTCTTTAGGGGAGGGGGAGAAGGCTATAAAGATGTGATAGTTTCTACTAAGTACCGGTCGGTCAGAAAAAAATTCGCTACGACAGCTATGACACTAGCATGAAAAGTTTAAACTCAATTCAAATTGTTCGATCGCGCGAATTTTTTCACCACGAACATTACGCGAGTGAAGCCGGTAATTTTGTTTTATAATTTTGTGATGATTGGTGTAACATTTTTAAATACTTATTCGACTTTTTACTATGATTAATCGATTGAATTTCACAGGTCTGTATTTATCGAACTGAAACTGCACATTGAAATAGATAATCATCCAAAATTTCGGTTTGATTGTTGAAAAAAATTATAAATAAAAAAACCCTCAATTGATGACACAATTCTTAAAAAATACTTTCCTCTTCTTTGGAGTTCGTTTTTTTTATTTGTCTACCTCGAACGAACCAATTTTCTGTAAGGTTTTGTTTTACATCTCAATAATATTTTTCTCTTTTGCAATTAAGTAAATAAGTAAAACCTACGTAAATGTCATTTTTTATTTGGCAATGAAAAAAAAACTAACTAAATCTCTCTAATCACGATAAAGAAACACGCATACCTACTATTAATATTAATCAGAAAAAAACTTTTAAATCATAAAATTTTACTGATTCTATATATTTAAAAATCGACTGCATATTTAGGTATATCTATTTTTTTAAAAAGAAAAAAATACTATAAATTTAATTAACTTATGCATTCAGCTAATAGCCATTCATACTTGAGGAGAATTGCACCCATAAAAGTAGTTTATGTAACTCTTCAATCATATCTTCGGATTAAAGTGATAATGTGTTTTTTTACTGTTGTTCATACAGAATATTAATACTCCAATATCGGACGGTTAATTTCCTGCAAAAAATGTAGTTTTCAATTTCATCATCACTTTACCATAAAGAGAAATTGCTAGATAAGGAGACCTTCAACAATAATAATTTTGTACCTCAAGTACTTTGGGAGTGTTTTTCGCTGACTCGTGATGCGATTAGTTAAAGGCAGTAAGTGCTTTTGCAGCCACTTTTTACAATGAAGATGGTACTTGGACGTGCAATGAACGCAGAAAACCACGTTGCTGAAATTTGGTTTGAAAAAAAGAATTAACAAATAGCACGCATGCTACTCAATAACGTTTCAGTTTGAATTGAACTCGACAACGACGCTTAGCCGTATATTTCACGTGAACGGGTATATAAAAGTATAAAAATTCCTTTCCGAATTAATCCAACGCTTGAAGAACTCATCCCCAAAAAGCTAGAAGGCGTTAAGTGTCTAGTTAAAGCGATGCTTGACGTGTTCCGGGGATTAAAGAATTTGATAAAAGTCAGCCACATACACATAGATTCGCCGATTTTCCGATTACATTACAGTATCACCGTTCTCATGTTGACCGCTTTTAGTCTCATCGTAACTACTCGTCAGTATGTTGGAAATCCCATCGACTGCATACATACCAAAGATATACCAGAAGATGTTCTCAACACGTATTGCTGGATACATTCTACCTACACTCTAAAATCTGCTTTCAAGAAAAAAGTAGGAGTGGAAGTTCCCTATCCTGGAGTGGATAATTCTCATAACAACAAGAACTTGGAAGACAGGAAAACCTACGGATATTATCAATGGGTCTGTTTCTGTCTATTTTTTCAGGTAATCTTGAATAACTTACCTACATAAACTTAGTCACTAACCATTATTTGACAATTTTTATTCTAATTCATTAAATGTAATTTAACGCATTTTAATTCTATTTTAATGATTTTTGAATTTTCATCTTTCCTTCTTTCCTCAAAAATATTTGCAACTAAATTAGTACTTTTTAAAAAATCAGTAATGCTCATTTAGTTCGTCAAATTACCTCTTTATATTCTCGCAAATGAACTTGAAAAATTGATAGCTTCAATACAATAGACGAGATTTATAGTGCTTCTCTCAATTGTGAAAACATGCATGAGTATCATATCGTTTCTGTTTCTGTTTCTGTGTAGTTTTCATAGATCCTCATGAAAATATCTTCTTAATTCACCAATAATTATAAAATACAAAGGCATCATTTTTATGATTTGAATAGAATAACAATTCAATTCAGGGAGGCAAATTAACCATAAACTAGTCTATAACCTGGCTTTCATTTTTTTTTTATCAATCACGAAATAAAATGTAAAATTAAGTAGGTAAGAAATGCATCGAGTTATTTACTCTTCTATTGAATATTACCCAATAAAATATAGAATTTATATTTTTTAAAGCGAAAATATAAATTTAATAATGAGTAATTCATGTGGTTATTTAATTTTTATTCTCAATATTTTCCTATAAAATTGAAAAGTCGATTGCATAAAACAAAAATTGTTAATTTTTAAATTTTTATGGAATAATTACCATTATCATCAATATTTATGGGTTCTTAATCTTGACACGAGTTTTCAATAACCATAATCCATTATGCGAAATTCATTAACTTCGTGTGGAGAAAAAACACTTATAACAAATTTTTCCAAGAAATAGCGTAAAAATAATTTTTAATTATTTTGAGCTTGAGAAAGTGCATAAATCGCAAAATGAAAATCTGCACAAGATCTCTTGTAAAGAGGATTAATCACTCATGTGTAGTGACATTGAGAACTTGAAATCGTGACGATTTATGTAAATGCATTTTTCAATTTCTTTGTCTTAAAAATAGATTCAGTTGGATTTTAATTTATCTAGCTTAGCACTACATGTGCATTTTGTTAGACAAAGACAACTCGCTGAAATAAAATCGAAAATAAAATTTTAAGGATCTAGCTAGCGTAGCTTAGGTTGACGCATTCTGATATTTACCAATTATCAAGTTATAATTTTTAATTAACCGTGACAAACAAATAATTTTTAAAACATTTAAAAATTTTAGTTACTGGTCGCCTTCATACTTTGATTTATTTAGAAAAATATAGCTCAAATCCTGTGAGTCTAGAAGTCCAATTCTTCCTCGAGTTAAAACGAATTGAAGGTTTATGCATAAGAAATGCTTCACTAACAGTTTATTTAATCAATCAAAGTTGAGGTATCTACTTTATTAAGTAACATAGTTGGAGAAGAATTATAATAAAACATTCCGTGGCTATCTTTATTCCAATCGATTCGAAGAGATTGCTTTTGAAAGTTTAAATCTTGTCTTCAAACTTTGGAGGTCAGCGAAAGAGTGAAATAATTAGTAAGATCATGTATTGGGTATTTCCGGAGCATGTGATGGGCGTAAATTTAGTACAATTTAAGGGCAAATTTTAAAACTTCAAGTTAAATATTCTATCCCTCCTGTTTTCTCAGTTTTCACTATACACCTGTGCTCACGTGCAAAAGAAACGAGACGTAACCACCAAATCTGGGGCAAGGATATATATTGAGATTAGTTCGTGGGTATGTCACATTTTCATCAGTAAAATACACGAAGAATGCATTTTTATAAGTCCGCAAAAGTAGTATGTAAGAGGCTAACATGGCGCATAAATCATTTTTGATTTAAAAATAACCTCGCGCCGTGCTTCGTTGCATTTTCAAAGCGAATTAATTTTAAGAACTTTTTGATGTATCGGCTTAATGGGCTCTTCAACACGTTTGTGGTTCGCTAGCGACCATTTTTTGAAATAAAATTCCTCTTGATCTTATACAGATTTCTATTTTTTTCTAATTTTAAAATTAGAGTAGTCTTTATATCTTGACAATTCTAAAAAGTATACCTTCATGTTTATTGTAAAATAAAATTGTTTTTTAAATAATATTTTAGCAAACGATCTTCCAAGAATGGTCGTGAATTTTCTATAAAATCTACATGTATGGTACAATTTTGGCGAATGTGTAAAACAGTTGCGGTACACACTACACACAAGTACATGAATGATTTGCTTTGATGTAAAATACATTTTATTAATAGTACATATTATTTGGCGTTTGGCCCACGGATCAATTGCCATGTTTTTTAGTATTGATGAAATAAAAACCGAAATTTCACGTTCATAATCAAAATATTCATTAATTATACAAATATGACAGATTTCTAAAGTACAATAGATTAAAAACGACGTTATTTTGACCTTGATCACTGGAATTTCAAAAAATTACGAGATCATGAAAAAAGTGAGCGATATTGCGTATGACGGGCTCGATTTTCTTTGGTGTGAAGTAACTGCTTCTCTAGCCAAAGATATCATTTGTACGTTTGAATTAAAAAAATTATGAAAATAATGATAGGAGTATTAACCTGACAACAGAGAAGAACCAAAGGCTTCTACATATATTACGTTTGCATTACACAAAAAACAATGTTCATCTAAAATTTCCCAAATATTTGGAACAATGGTAATTTGTCGATAATTTCATGAGAATAGTTCATAACATGTTACGATTAGAATTCGATCGCACTAGCATAAATGGTAATAAGTGCACTGGTATATGTACAAATACGTAACATACAGTATTAAGCAATTACTAGGCACTTTTGAAGTACCTAGCTGATACTTAGCACGAAGCCTACCTACACATCTACGATATCAAATTTAGTTGGATACGGTCATAAAACGCCCTATTTATTCCCTGACGAACTAATTTTCAAGAAAATAGCAATACCATTTCATTTAGCCGAGCGAATTCCATTGTTTAATTAGCTTCGCTTATGACATCGATGTTTCAAAATTTAGTGATGCATTATCCTTGAGATCTTAAAATAATGTAGGATTCACTTTTTTTGAAATCACGATATATAAATTTTGCCTAATGGTAACAAATGTTTTTGACCATGCGTTGAAATATCAACAACGATTAGGACTTACGCGTAATTAATTTATATATGTTTACTCAATTTTTATTCTGTAGTAAATCTTTAAAGCAGTTAAAAGTTTTAAATACCAACTAACTACTTTGATTCACTTATCGTGTTGTTTTATAGTTTATTATGTTTTTTTAAAAGACTACCCAAACATCGTGATGAAAAATTTTCTTATAATTTTATACCCAATCAAAATATTGGGCACAAATTTTTTCCACGAATTGCCAAAACAATCAGGAGACGAAACTGGGGTAAAAATTCCCTGAATTGAATGTGTAATTGCCTATGCTTCTAGGAAAAACAAAATTGTCGATTTAATCAAAAAAACTGAAATCGCTGTGGAGAAAAAATTATTCAAGAAATTAAATAGTACCAAACAAGATTTGTTCGAATTATCGGTAGATTGGCATCTGTTAAATTCTTACAATAGTACTTGAGCAATCAGAATTTTTTGGCTGGTGGTATAATTTTTTGCTCAAGTTTAGTTTGTTTTTCGATTCGTTTATTTTTATGGTATAATCTGATGAAATGTTACAGGTTAAAATCAAATTAATCAATTGCTTATAATTTGCGAGAAACAATTTACGAAAATTTTGTGAAAAAATACCTATTTCAATGAATTTTCTTTCATTTGAGTACTTTTTTTATTTATTGCAAATTAATTTTAATTATTTTAAGTCATCAAATCAAATACATACGTATGATGCGTAATTACGTTCATAACTCTACAAATAAAAATTAACTTATGTCATTAAATAATTAATATCAAGTAAATGGGGGCACACATGTAGGCCCACACTTTCAAATTATTAGCGCCTATTCACAATTTTGCGTACCTATGAAATGAATAAACTGGAGTCAAATTCTCAGTGACGTTATTATAGGTATATGTCCGCACTCATAAATCATATGACGCATCTTTCACGCATGTTAACCTAATATTTCCCGTTCTTGTGGCACGTCTTTGATTTTTTGGCATATGATAATTGAAAATTTTGGCATTAATTCAGTAAAACTATAAGAATTATGTTTTCAGATAGCTTTGTAGGAAGAGGTGAAATGAAAATAAGTTATTGATTTATTGCATTTTAATTAGTGACAAGTTTGAATTTCAATATTACGTTTTTGGATGTGTTACACGCCAACGCATTGATATATGAGAGATTCTTTTAGATTTAACTATTTTAGACGTCAGCATAACGACAGATTTGTGGAAAGTACTTCGTTGTCGCAACAAAAGTACAAATAAATATTTAGAAATTTCGTGTACCTTTTATTTGCTTCTTTTTTTCCTCATTTGCAAATGTCAATAATCATTTGAGAAGTTTTCCCAACGGTAGGGAGCCACTAAATGTTCTCAAATAAAATGTTAAAAATCACGGAAACTTGTACCTAAGTAATGCCTTGTGAAACTATTTGCACTGAAGTTTTTTAATTTTATTAGATCTACTTGACTATTTAAATATCGTGAAAAGTTGCGTTGATAGAGGTATTATTATAAATATCAAATGATACGTTAAAAAGAAAATTGTTTTCATCGCCCCATGAGACTTTCATGAGGGAAAAATTATGTAAATATTCTAATACTAATTGCTATCATTTGAATATTTAATATTTTTTTACAACAAGTTGGGTAAATAAGTTTTCATTTACAGGCCATTTTATTTTACGCTCCACGTTGGTTATGGAAACACTGGGAAGGTGGAAAAATTCACGCATTAATGCTAGACATGGATGTTGGAATTTGCACGGAAGCTGAAAAAAATCAAAAAAAAAAAATTTTGTTGAACTACTTGTGGGAAAATTTAAGGTACCATAATTGGTGGGCATACAGATACTACTTGTGTGAATTATTGGCATTTTTAAATGTGGTCGGTAAGTTTGAAAACATGTTGTTTAATGAAGTTTTTGATCTAGAAAATAAAATAGGAACTTTCCATTGTATTAATTATGATATCATATAATTTGATCTCCTGTAATTGTTATGCAAAACTGTTACAGGACAGATGTTCTTGATGAACAAATTTTTCGATGGAGCTTTCCTTTCGTTTGGTATCGAAGTGATTACTTTTATGCAAACCGATCAAGAAGACAGGATCGATCCCATGATATATATTTTTCCCAGAATGACCAAATGTACGTTTTACAAATTTGGTCCATCTGGGGAAGTGGAACGTCACGATGCAGTGTGTATTTTACCGTTGAACGTGGTTAACGAAAAGATATACATATTTTTATGGTTTTGGTTTTTATTTCTTGGTTTCATCACACTGTGTGTTCTATTTTACAGGTTAGTAAGTCTTTTGGATTAAGGTCAATCCTTACACTTTGAGGGTTGCGTGGAAAAATATTCAAGGACACACTCTTTATCAATCGCGTGTTGTTTTTCCTTTGGTAGATAGCATGTCCGTGAATATTTTGCAAACTAATCCTCAAAATATGAAAAACTTGGATTTTTTGTACAAATAAAACCACTAATGCTGTATTGGAAAATGTTACCTGCAAGATAATTGACAATGTTTTAATTTTTTTCAAATTCAAAAATTTTAAGAAATGAAATCAGTTTTTTTGTTGATTAAGGGCCTCCTACTACCCACTTATTACTTATTCACGAATCTATTCATCTTGTATGATAGTTTTATTGTGTTTAAAATATTGACAGTTATTAGCATGGTTTACCTTAGGAAGAAAACAGAACTCGCAAACAACGAACTTAGAATAATTTAATTAACTTACAGGTTTAATCCGTAGTACTTAGTAATGTTCCTACTGCACTCATTCAAACATTTATTTGTATAGGTAGTCGGTACATTTATAGGTGGTTATTAGATTTACATAGGTAAAAAGACGTACATTTTGATTGAAAAATAATATTTCGCTACGAGTTGATGCAGTTCTCTTTTTCTGAAAATAGTAAGACTAAAATCTGGTTAAAATCTCATTTTCGATAGTTCGATGATTTTGTAGGATGAAAAAGTGCTGTGCTTTTTCTGAGAATTGAAAACGTTTTATTAACTACAATTTATTAAAATGTTTATGAAGTATCCATCTCTCTATTACAGTAGAATTATTTAGCTATTTAACCTGAATGAATGATTCCCTCAATTTTTGTTTGTTTTCATTGAATCGATTCTGTAATACCTTTTTTTTCAGGATAATTATCATCATAAGTCCTCGAATGAGAGTATATCTATTTAGAATACGATTTGGACTCGTTCAACGCGATGCTGTCAGTTCGATAGTGCGAAGATCAAAGCTAGGAGATTGGTTTTTATTTTACATGCTTGGTGAAAACATTGATGCTGTAATATTTCGAGATGTAATGCACGATTTAGCGTCTAGACTCAATACGCAACATTACAAAATAGGCTGTGGGGATACCTGACATTCGCCCTGGCGTTACTGAATAACGCCGGTAAAAATCAAAATAAGGTAAATAATTTATAATTCCTTTTAATACACGGTGACTAGATAACAAACACTGTAAATATATTTAGGCGATGCTTTTCGTACATTTTCTCCAAAATATACCTGACCCGAAAATTCATTTGTACCTCAATGACTTTAGAATTCCGCTATGTTAAAATTAAATGAACAGGCACTTTAAAATTACGATTTTTGTTTTGCTCTATATCTATTACACATATTCTTCAATGAAAGGCTTTCTTACTCCTATCAACGTATTACTAATTTGCCATCCAATTAAGAGGAGTACAAGATCGAACTTGTCAGACCATTTATCAAATGCAGAACTAAAGCACACTTGAGAACATATCAGTTCGAGTAAAACGAGAGCTAATTTATTTCAGCTGCATGTTAGTTACTCCTTTTAATCCTTTTCACATTTTTTGAGATGAGCTTCGACAGCAATCCATTTGCAAATATAAATTCAAGATATCAATTTTCGTGACAATTTCTTATGAAAGAAAATCACTATAACTATATTTTCGATGTTGAATTCAAGCAAACAAGTCTTCGATTATCGCCTATTTATTATTAATTATTTAATTAATCGTTCCATGCACGTTATGGCATTTCTTGTCGCGTTGAAACGATTTGTAAAATAAAAATACGAACCTAATGCCAAGAAAAAAGTTTGATTAATTCGTTTTTAAACACTCTTTACGAAAATTTGGTGAATTTATTTTTATCTCGAATCCTAAAATGATTAGTTACATTTTGTTAACGTGACACGTGTCGGATTTTCTTTTACATGCAAACCATTCATCTTTAAATAAACATTTAACCAACCTTTGATTATTTACCGACTTGGTGAAAAAAATTGAATTTTTGCATCGGTTACCGCCAACCAGTCAAACATATTTTTTTTCACAATATCTAAATTATACACACATTACCTACCTACGTCACACGTTCATATGTATAAAGTGCGATTATTTATTTTCCGTCGTCTTTGTAATACTATTTGTTTATTTTTACATTTCTTGTGAAATATCGTTAATTGAAGGAACCAATTACGTTTCGTGTGTAAAGCACGTTTCGAAGATTCGAAGAAAAACACGAGATTGAAAATATATCAAAAGATTTCGTTTTCTAACGTTGCTTTGATTTTCTCCATTTTGAGAAGTAGTATTTCTTCGTGAAACGATCAAACATCGTATAAATTTTAAAAACGTTGATGCTCTTATTTAAATAATTTTGCTCATAATTTAAGTCGGTGAATTACTTCATTCATAATAAGCACAGGTTAATGACGATTAGACATTAGAATATTCTGTTCTACAAATGTTAAACATTTCTATTACATTAGCAAAATTTTGCCAAAGTTTCATAATTATGTACACTCATAGTTTATCATTTTTCACTTAATGATAAAATAACAAGACGTTGAAATCTATTATTAGCTGAAAACATAAAAATATACAATGTTTTAACGAACGAATAGCGCGTGTTGCGTCGATAAATATGTCACAAAAAAATCTGGCACTATGGACGTGCTGGAGAACAATAAATTGCCATTATACGTATGCAAGTGGTACTGTCACTTGAATTAATTACTCACTTAAAATAAAACTTGAAATAAACTTTTAGATATTTCGCAAGCCCCTAAATGCTTAAAATGGTTTTACCTTTTTCGCAAAACCATATCGTTTGAATTTCTTCCTTAGTGATTAATATTGAAAGGTTCAATACTTAATCCATGACAATACTAGGACACAGTCTATATACGTCATTACGTTAATAGCTAATGCAATGATACGTATACGTAGTTAGTTACTCATTTTGCAACGAGATATTTGAAAAGAATGGATTGTTAAAATATTATAGACGTATCGAAACCTTTAACCAAGTATTCAAAATAATCAACTGTACTCGTCATAATTTATCAATTTCCAATAGATCATTATTGCTTCCTCAGCTATTGATGAAGAAATTTTCAATCAATTTTTTATCCAACGATCTTAATTTCTATAACGAGTCATATTGTAAAATTATCTTACACTTATGACGATATTAAAAATATGATGCCAAATAGCAACTATAAAGACAAAAAAAAGCAACATTGTTGAAAAGATCTATTTTTATAACAAAGCATTCACCAATTTTTAATATTAAATCGTGCGTTAGAAAGTAATTTAACATTTTTTTGGCTTGCATAAGAATCGCTTTGATTACTGGGATTTTAGTGAAGAATGAATATGAGATTTAACAGATGTTTTGATGAGATTGTAAATGAAAACGGAAGGTGTTATACTGAATAGGTTTGGAACCACGCCACCTGACCTATTTGCCCCCTTCTTAATGCATAAACAATCTAAACGTAATAATCGTTACTGTTATTTTGAATTTTTTACTATAAGCAATACTCATGCATATGAATCGGGCAAAACCCCTGGAGTTTCAAATGTTTAAATGACTTAGTATGTTGTACTCGTGGAACAACTTTTTATGGAATGCATCATGTAAGGAATTAAAGAATGAAAGATCAAGCATTTGTCGTAAAATTTGATGATGCATTCTTCGTTGGTGCATGTTCGTTTTCTAAAAATAAATAGATTCTCGCTAATGAAAAATATCCAACTCTAACGATTGTTTACACAATGCACATACAACTGCGAAAGGCTTACCTCTATATTGTAAAATATATCCACCAATTTCTTAAAGTCTTTGATAATTAAAGATGGCATTCTTTATTAAGAGATCTCTTTGAAATATTCACCGTCTTGAAATACCTTTCTCGACAACTTTTTATCACATTGCATTTACATAGATGTGCCTTTGCCTACTCTTACTTACAGTTGTGCACATGAAATAGGTACATATCTATTACCTACCTAATATCTAATTATCTATATAATAATGAATTATCAATTTTTAATTGCAGATAAGTAACTGAAGAACGTAACACGCTCAAACAATAATGCACGAAAATTGCAAGAAACATTTCACATATCATGACAATTATGAGCGTTATTTTTTCTTATGAAATCATACATTTTGGGAATGCTATCCAAGCATCTTCTGGAAGATAACATTCCACAAAATTCACACAATATGAATAATTTCTACTTCTTTCTTCTTAAAAAGATCTCATTTTAAAGTTATCTATAAAACTAATTCAAAGAAGTTATCGTCATTGTTGTCGTAAATTCGTCTTTATGCATTTATGTGTTCAAATATTTGTCGTATTGTTTATATAATCGAATTTTTATACCATTCTGTTAATTTTACTAGTAAGTAGTGTTTTTAAAAAGTGTTACCTATGTAAATTTTCGTCGATAATTGATACAAACGCTAGTTCATCTAGTTGCTACCTGTCTTAATTTTTTAATGTGTTTATTAACGAATCGTTTTTTAATCTTTGTAATCTTTATTATGTAAAAAATTGTTTTCAATGAGGTGAATTAATGCATTTCTTATTTTATTTTATCTGCGTTTTCTCAAGTTCCATCGTACATTTTTCTTGCAAACAAAACGTCGTTTTTATCTTTTTTCCTAGCTAATTTTCATTTAGGCTACTTATGATACTTTTTTGAATGATAAGTTGCGTGAACTCGAGTTCTAGGAACACCTTTTTTACAATTAAATTATAATTGACTTTAAGCCCAAATACATATACCTACTTATGTAAAAGTGGTAAAGTAGGAATTAAAAATTATAATTACATATATACATATATATTGAAACACCCAATCACCAAAATTAAGATTTTTTGCTCATCATTATTTTCACGAATTCGCAAATGGTGTTGTATTATGTGAAAATAAGAAATTCACATAAGCATTTTTTACTGAACCGACTATAATTCTTTTTCAATTACGTATAACACACTTTGGTGCGATAACATCAAATATACGAAAAATTTAATTTTTAAGTAAACGAACGGTTGCATAACGTAAAGTAAAATGTTGATTCAAATTTTAAGGTTATTATTGTTACACTTCAACGTTCTGTTTTCCTATTTCTCCTCGAAAAAGTATCCGCTCTTATCTAAGTTCAAATAACCAAGTGG